>JAVJIF010011597.1:0-111843 GCA_038442645.1 Agave tequilana
TTTAAGGGCCTGTCATTCTATTGATGAGAATTGACAAGTGAATTTGAAGTGCCAGAGGTATAGTGTTAATATGGCAAACTTGAAGGCTTGCTACTCCATATAGGGTTGACAAGTAAAGTTTTACACGATAGGGAGTATTGAAAATTTTCATTACCAAGGTATATGTTAACGTAGCAATGATATATTTTGTAGACCTACCATTCTGTGAATGAGAATTGTAAGGATTTTGGAGGAGAGGTGGAACTACATCCACTTAGGATTTTTAGCAAACCCTCAGCTATCAACTGATTTGAGGTGCCTTTACCAACTACCGTTTGAGTTGGGCTAGTCATATGCTATTCCCCTTAGCATGATGAGTTATCGAAGACTTATGTTGGGCTTAGAAGCAACTTTTCCTCTGTCCTTAGCCGTCGTAGGCGTCGGATGTTAATGAAGATAGAAATTAGAACCCAAGTTTCTTTCTCAATATTTACATCATGCATCATGGTGCAGCCAGTGCCTGATTAGCTGTGGTCTAGCAAAGGAAAGAAACTTTTCTTGGATCTGGAGCTTTGATCAGAGGTGTATTTTTAACTTGATCAGAGGAGGAGTACTATTAAGGATGGTACTTCTTTAGGAACCTGCCATTGATCGGCATCTGAGTGTATCGCCACTTGCAGTTATGAGGCGATATGATCCATTTGAGTAGACTGACTCTACTACAAATGGTCCCTCCCATTTGGGCTGGAATTTTCCTTTTGTCTTATGTGTCATCACCATAGGTCTTCTGACGGATAAGACAAGGTCACCTTTCTTGAAAGTTCGCACTTTAACTTTCTTGTTGAAGGCTCTGGTAATCCGAGCTTGGTAGAGCTCGATTTGTTGTTGGGCCTGCAGACGTTTATCATCTAAGGCCTCCCATTCTTGGAGTCGCTGTCGATGCTTCTCCTCATTTGTCATCTCTGATGTCAAGGCGACGCGTAGAGATGGAATTTGGATTTCCAGTGGAAGCACGGCTTCACACCCATATACCAAGGAAAATGGCGTAGCTTTAGTTGAGGTTCGAACAGTTGCACGATAGGCCCATAAGCATTCCCTAGCTTGTCGTCCCAGTCACGCTGACTTTTGGAAACGAATTTCTTGAGAAGCTTGCCAATGGTCTTGTTGAAAGCTTCTGCGAGGCCATTAACGGCGGGGTGTATGCTGTTGAGGACACACTCTGGATTCTGAACTTAGCGCAGAACCTCTGGAAAGCTTGACTGACGAACTGGGGTCCATTGTCATGGACAATTCGCTGAGGTATCCCAAAACGGTAAATGACATGATGTTTTAAAGAATTTGATCATGTCAGATGACTTCACCTCCTTCAAAGGAATGGCCTCAGCCCATTTGGAGAAATAATCGGTTATGGCCAAAAAAACCGATGTCCTTTTGAGGATGGTGGGCTGATAGGACCAACTACATCCATCCCCCACATCTTAAACGGCTAGGTAGAGGTCGTAGAGTGAAGGTACCCTGGTGCTTGATGGATGAAATCGCCATGCACTTGGCAGGCGTGACATCTTTTGGCATAAGTGACTGCGTCAGCAATCATCTTGGGCCAGTAATATCCCAACCTTTGGAGTCGATATGCAAGTTTTGGGCCAGGTTGATGGGCTCCACACATACCGTCATGGGCTTCTTTCAATATCTCCTGTGCCTCTTTTGGTGAAAGGCAGCGGAGCAAGATCCTGTCATGCGATTGACGATACAATGTTTGCGTAATCGCATTATAGTAGAATTTGGGGCTTTCCTTCGAATGGCAGCCGCTTCTTTGGTGTCCTCAGGCAGGATGCCATACAAGACATAATCAATAAGGGAATCGCCAGTCCCTAGGCTCTGGACCGGCTGACGAATCGAGAATTCTTTGCCTTGACAATCTCCCGTTGGCTCCTGGTAGTCCTCAAGAGCAATTCTCAGACAATATAGGTCATGGCTGTGGACAAATATTTTCTCCACTGTTCCGGCCGGAAGAGCTAAGGAGGCAGCGAGGGACGTCAGTGCGTCTGCATGCGCATTTTGCTTGCGTGGTATATGGTCAATGTAGAAGTTTGTGAACCTCTCGGCCATGCGGACAGTCGCATTATAATATGGTACTAGATCTTCATGTCTGACTTCATACTCCCCGCGAACTTGGCTGACGATGAACTTAGAGTCACCATATGCCTCGAGATTTTTAAACGCCAATCTCATCGGCGAGTTGCATCCCAATCAAGAGGGCATTATACTCCGCTACATTGTTGGAACAAGGCTCGGTTAACGAGACAGCTCGAGGAATCACATAGTTCTGTGGGGAAGACGAGTACTACTCCTATTCCTGCCACTACAAGTCCTTTTGGGCTTGTTCTCGATGCACCGTCAAAGAAAAGTTACCACACTTGCCTTTCGAAGGATGTCTGAGTCTGGCAGGCTTCAGCGACCCGTCTGGGAGATATCCTCGTAAAGTTTGGCTGCCCTCGGGATCTGGATGCTCAGCCAGGAAATCCGCCACAGCTTGTCCCTTCACAGCTTTTTGTGGTAAAAAGTGCATTTCATATTGGGATAGCAATATGCCCATTTTGCCAGTCGGCCGTTTAACGATGAAGGCTTTGTCATAAGTACCTCAGGGGGTTGACTTTTGATATGACGTTTATTGTCTGGCCTACCAAATAGTGTCGCATTTTCTGAACAGCGAACACCAATGCCAAACATTCCTTCTCGATCGGGTTGTACCAGTGTTCGGCCCCGATCATTGTTCTACTCAAATAATAGATCGCTTGCTCTCGTCCTTGATCATCGTTCTGAGCTAATAAGGCTCCTAAAGAATGATCCATCGCACGGACGTATACCAGGAAAGGTTTTCAGGACACTGGAGCTGCAAGGGCTGGTGGCTGTGTGAGGTACTGTTTAATTTCCTCAAATGCTTGCTGGCAAGCATTGTCCCAAATGAACGAGACACCCTTTTTCATTAATTTGGTAAAGGGTTGGCATCTTCCAGAGAGATTTGGATAAACCTACGGATGTACGCCAATCGTCCTTGCAATCCCCTGAGCTCTTTGAGGTTTCTCGGAGGTTGCATCTCCTGTGAAGTCACTACAAACCCTAGGAACTTGCCGCTGGCCACCCCCAGAAAAGATTTGGTAGGGTTCATCTTCAATTGATGGGCCCGCATGATGTCGAAGACAACCATTAGATCAGTTATATGATCACCTTTAGAGCGGCTTTTTACTGTGATGTCGTCAACATAGCATTCCACTGTTTTGCGCTTGTGTTTGTGAAAAATGGCATTCATGGCCCTTTTGTAAGTTCACCTAGAGGGGGGTGAATAGGTGATGGCTAACCTAATGGTCACTTAATGACAAATAATGTGGAATTAAAAACTATTATGACCTAAACAAACTATTACACTAAACACCACGTATAACACAAGAGTGTTGCCGAATTTCCCGTGAAGGGCTCTGGACAAACTCCTCTAGATTCCCCTAGATAAGGGTTGAGGTGCCGCGTTGGCTCTCTTGATTAAATACAAGTGTTAGCAAACAACCAAGCAAGTATAACAATATGAGCACACAAGTATATCAAGCATATAAATATAAACACAATAATTGAATGCAAGATATAAAGACAAAGAGAGAGAGAGAGAGAGAGAGAGAGTGAGTGAGCAATCGCAAACACAAGGGATTTGTTTCGAGGTTTGAGCACACTTGCTCTACATCCCCGCCTTCGACACACGAAGAATTTCCACTATGCTTGATCCCAATGAATCACTCCTCGGTGCCGCAACACCTACAAACCCTCGGACTCTCTAGTCCCGTACACACCGCAAGCCCACAAGCTCGCCAAGGCCGCACCTCAAACACCAAGTTCGCACCCGAACTCGAAACACCGCGGATACACACGTCCGCCTCCTCAAAGTACAAAGAAATGATCTCTTGGTGATCTAAACACTTTGATCACCAATAAACACTCTCACTACAACACTCCTATAAGATGAATAGCAATGGATAGCTCAAGTGTATGTGTGAGGAAAACAAGGAAAGAGATGTTGGAGGAAAACTCAAGAAATCTCTTTTAACACTCTTTATAAAACTCTCCTTTTGATTGGAAATATTTGCTCTCAAATATGTGGAGAAAAACCTTTTGAAAGGATAAGAAAAGCTGGCTTGAAAGCTCTCCTAAAATCTTAGTGAAAACAATGCCCAACCCCCAAATTTATAGGCTCAAAAATAGCCGTTGGGGTCTGTCAGGCCTATCGGTCGACTGTCCGGTCGACCGCCAACGGTCTGATTTCCGACCGTTGGAGCTACCGGTCAACCGCTCGGTCGACCGCCCAGATACAGAGAGCAGAGCTCTCTGGTCCGGTCGACCATCCGTCGGCCGGCACACTGTGCTGCCAGACGTGTACGGCTCTGTGCACGTCGGTCGACCGCAAGGTCGACCGGCCCTTGGTGCGGTCGACCGTGCGGTCGACCGACCTGGCCTGCCAGCCAGCTCTTGGTCAGAAATGTTTAAGGGATAAAACTTAGACTTTTTTATTGAAATAAAATCCCATAAAATACTGAAAATCTACAAAAATAGTTTTACCAATATACTTTGATAAACAAACATGCTTGAACAAAATCAAGGCATGTTACAAATGATTTGGACTATTTTTGTAATATGGAAATATTGCTCAATTGAAAACTTGTATTTTTCTAAAACTTATTTTTCAAACTTCTTCATGATACAAAAACAAGATATTTTGAATTCATTAAAGCATAGTGTATATGGATATGATCCACTACACAAATATGGTGAAATATCTATGTTTTTAACATTAAGCTCTAAACTTGGTTTTGGTTAAAAGACATGTATATGAGAACACCAAAAACCAAATATGTATTTTTCCAAAATGAAAAGTCTTTTCTAAACTGAAAATTCTTTTATAAAAAGACATCTAAAACAAGAGTGTGTGTGTGTATAGAATACTTGAGCAATCCACCAACTACTCTATCCTTTACATTTTAACTAAAAATAAAATCTTCTAAAAACAAACCTAGACTCAAGTCTTCATCTTCTTGAAGTCTTCTCTTGAAGCCTTCTTGACTTAGTCCAAACATCGTGCAAGCTCCAAAACTTGACTTCAAATCCTTTGTTGAAGCTATGAACCTACTAAGATCTTGATCATAAATCTGTCACTAATTAAACACAAGATCATTAGTAAACATAACTACATGAGTTGATCATCATCAAAACTAGAGTGTGGGCCTTCGGGCCAACAATCTCCCCCTTTTTGATGATGACAAAACTCATGAAGTTATATATGCATGGATTAAAGTAAAGCTTCAAAGAAGCTCCCCCTTAACTCATGCATAACAAATAAACAAATAGATATGCAATAAAGCTCATAAAACACTGTATGCAAATGTAGGAGATAAACATGCTAATCAAGTATAAAACAAAACTAATTCCTTTTCTCCTATTTGCAAAACAAAACATATATGCATAAACAATCCTTTTTCACAAAACATGCTTATAAACCAAAATCTTTCTGCCCCTTTTTGTAAATCATCAATAAAGGGGTAAAAACACAATCAACAAATTTTTTTCCCCCTTTTGTCATAAACAAAGAGATCAATAAGGGGTCAAATCAAACATATCAATAAAAGGTTATATGTGATATACATTCATGAAGAGGAAGACGGTTAAGTAACTTCCCTACACATATACATTACATGAAAGAGGGATGACAAGCCCTAATTCACATAACGTATAATATGTAATGCATAAGAGAAGATGTGAAGCTCCCCCTACACACGTGTATCACATAAAGAAGAGTTGTCAAGCTCCTCAATATAAGATACACTCAACATGAATCTATATGTAGAAGAGATGTTAAGCTCTCCTTGCATATAGGCAATACAAATCAAAACATTTTTAAGATACCAAATTGTAAATAAACATTACAAATTTTTAATTTTTCCCATAGAGGGGGGGTGAATAGGTGATGGCTAACCTAATGGTCACTTAATGACAAATAATGCAGAATTAAAAACTATTATGACCTAAACAAACTATTACACTAAACACCACGTATAACACAAGAGTGTTGCCGAATTCCCCGTGAATGGCTCTGGACAAACTCCTCTAGATTCCCCTAAATAGGGTTGAGGTGCCGCGTTGGCTCTCTTGGTTAAATACAAGTGTTAGCAAACAACCCAAGCAAGTATAACAATATGAGCACACAAGTATATCAAGCATATAAATATAAACACAATAATTGAATGCAAGATATAAAGACAAAGAGAGAGAGAGAGTGAGCAATCGCAAACACAAGGATTTGTTTCGAGGTTCGAGTACACTTGCTCTACATCCCCGCCTTCGACACACGAAGGATTTCCACTATGCTTGATCCCAATGAATCACTCCTCGTGCCTGCCGCAACCTACAACCCTCGGACTCTCTAGTCCCGTACACACCGCAAGCCCACAAGCTCGCCGAGGCCGCACCTCAAACACCAAGTTCGCACCCGAACTCGAAAAACACCGCGGATACACACATCCGCCTCCTCAAAGTACAAAGAAATGATCTCTTGGTGATCTAAACACTTTGATCACCAATAAACACTCTCACTACAACACTCCTATAAGATGAATAGCAATGGATAGCTCAAGTGTATGTGTGAGGAAACAAGGAAAGAGATGTTGGAGGAAAACTCAAGAAATCTCTTTTTAACACTCTTTATAAAACTCTCCTTTTGATTGGAAATATTTGCTCTCAAATATGTGGAGAAACCTTTTGAAAGGATAAGAAAAACTGGCTTGAAAGCTCTCCTAAAATCTTAGTGAAAACAATGCCCCAAACCCCCAAATTTATAGGCTCAGAAAAACTAGCCGTTGGGGTCTGTCAGGCCTACCGGTCGACCGTCCCGGTCGACCGCCAACGGTCTGATTTCCGACCGTTGGAGCTACCGGTCGACCGCTCGGTCAATCGCCCAGATACAAAGAGCAGAGCTCTCTGGTCCGGTCGATTGTCCGGTCGCCGGCACACTGTGCTGCCAGACGTGCATGGCTCTTTGCACGTCGGTCGACCGCAAGGTCGACCGGCCCTTGGTGGCGGTCGACCGACCTGGCCTGCCAGCCAGCTCTAGGTCAGAAATGTTTAAGGGATAAAAACTTAGTCTTTTTGATTGAAATAAAATCCCATAAAATACTAAAAAATCTACAAAATAGTTTTAACCAATTACTTTGATAAATAAACATGCTTGCACAAAATCAAGGCATGTTACAAATGATTTGGACTATTTTTGTAATATGAAAATATTGGCTCAATTGAAAACTTGTATTTTTCTAAAACTTGTTTTCCAAACTTCTTCATGATACAAAAACAAGATATTTTGAATTCATTAAAGCATAGTGTGTAATGATATGATCCACTACACAAACATGGTGAAATATCTATGTTTTTGACATTAAGCTCTAAACTTGGTTTTGGTTAAAAGACATGCATACAAGAAACACCAAAAACCAAATATGTATTTTTCCAAAATGAAAAGTCTTTTCTAAACTGAAAATTCTTTTATGAAAAGACATCTAAAACAAGAGTGTGTGTGTATAGAATACTGAGCAATTCACCAACTACTCTATCCTTTACATTTTACTAAAAATAAAATCTTCTAAAAACAAACTTAGACTCAAGTCTTCATCTTCTTGAAGTCTTCTCTTGAAGCCTTCTTGACTTAGTCCAAACATCGTGCAAGTTCCAAAACTTGACTTCAAATTCTTTGTTGAAGCTATGCACCTACTAAGATCTTGATCATAAATCTGTCACTAATTAAAAACAAGATCATTAGTAACATAACTACATGAGTTGATCATCATCAAAACTAGAGTGAAGGGTCTTCGGGCCAACAATCTCCCCCTTTTTGATGATGACAAAACTCATGAAGTTATATATGCATGGATTAAAGTAAAGCTTCAAAGAAGCTCCCCCTTAACTCTGCATAACAAATAAACAAATAGATATGCAATAAAGCTCATAAACACATGTATGCAAATGTAGGAGATAAACATGCTAATCAAGCATAAAACAAAACTAATTCTTTTTCTCCTATTTGCAAAACAAACATAAATGCTTAAACATCCTTTTTCACAAAACATGCATATAAACCAAAATCTTTCTCCCCCTTTTTGTCAATCATCAACAAAGGGGTAAAAACACAATCAACAAATTTTTCTCCCCCTTTTTGTCATAAACAAAGAGATCAATAAGGGTCAAATCAAACATATCAATAAAAGGTTATATGTGATATACATTCATGAAGAGGAAGACAGTTAAGTAACTTTCCTACACATATACATTACATGAAAGAGGGATGACAAGCCCTAATTCACATAACGTATAACATGTAATGCATAAGAGAAGATGTGAGCTCCCCCTACACACGTGTATCACTTAAAGAAGAGTTGTCAAGCTCCTCAATACAAGATACACTCAACATGAATCTATATGTAGAAGAGATGTTATGCTCTCCTTGTATATAGGCAATACAAATCAAAACATTTTTAAGATACCAAATTGTAAATAACATTACAAATTTTTAATTTTTCACCTAGAGGGGGGGGTGAATAGGTGATGGATAACCTAATGGTCACTTAATGACAAATAATGCGAAATTAAAAACTATTATGATCTAAACAAACTATTACACTAAACACCACGTATAACACAAGAGTGTTGCCGAATTTCCCGTGAAGGGCTCTGGACAAACTCCTCTAGATTCCCCTAGATAAGGGTTGAGGTGCCGCGTTGGCTCTCTTTGGTTAAATACAAGTGTTAGCAAACAACCCAAGCAAGTATAACAATATGAGCACACAAGTATATCAAGCATATAAATATAAACACAATATTGAATGCAAGATATAAAGACAAAGAGAGAGAGAGAGTGAGCAATCGCAAACACAAGGGATTTGTTTCGAGTTCGAGCACACTTGCTCTACATCCCCGCCTTCGACACACGAAGGATTTTCACTATGCTTGATCCCAATGAATAACTCCTCGGTGCCGCAACACCTACAAACCCTCGGACTCTCTAGTCCCGTACACACCGCAAGCCCACAAGCTCGCCGAGGCCGCACCTCAAACACTAAGTTCGCACCCGAACTCGAAACACCGCGGATACACACGTCCGCCTCCTCAAAGTACAAAGAATGATCTCTTGGTGATCTAAACACTTTGATCACCAATAAACACTCTCACTACAACACTCCTATAAGATGAATAGCAATGGATAGCTCAAGTGTATGTGTGAGGAAAACAAGGAAAGAGATGTTGGAGGAAACTCAAGAAATCTCTTTTAACACTCTTTATAAAACTCTCCTTTTGATTGGAAATATTTGCTCTCAATATGTGGAGAAAACCTTTTGAAAGGATAAGAAAACTGGCTTGAAAGCTCTCCTAAATCTTAGTGAAAATAATGCCCAAACCCCCAAATTTATAGGCTCAGAAAAACTAGCCGTTGGGGTCTGTCAGGCCTACCGGTCGACCGTTTCGGTCGACCGCCAACGGTCTGATTTCCGACCGTTGGAGCTACCGGTCGACCGCTCGGTCGACCGCCCAGATACAGAGAGCAGAGCTCTCTGGTCCGGTCGACCGTCCGGTCGGCCGGCACACTATGCTGCCAGACGTGCACGGCTCTGTGCACGTCGGTCGACCGCAAGGTCGACCGGCCCTTGGTGCGGTTGACCGTGCGGTCGACCGACCTGGCCTGCCAGCCAGCTCTAGGTCAGAAATGTTTAAGGGATAAAAACTTAGTCTTTTTGATTGAAATAAAATCCCATAAAATACTAAAAAATCTACAAAAATAGTTTTTACCAATATACTTTGATAAACAAACATGCTTGCACAAAATCAAGGCATGTTACAAATGATTTGGACTATTTTTGTAATATGGAAATATTTGCTCAATTGAAAACTTGTATTTTTCTAAAACTTGTTTTCCAAACTTCTTCATGATACAAAAACAAGATATTTTGAATTCATTAAAGCATATTGTGTATGGATATGATCCACTACACAAACATGGTGAATATCTATGTTTTTGACATTAAGCTCTAAACTTGGTTTTGGTTAAAAGACATGTATATGAGAAACACCAAAAACCAAATATGTATTTTTCCAAAATGAAAAGTCTTTTCTAAACTGAAAATTCTTTTATGAGAAGACATCTAAAACAAGAGTGTGTGTATAGAATACTTGAGCAATCCACCAACTTCTCTATCCTTTACATTTTAACTAAAATAAAATCTTCTAAAAACAAACCTAGACTCAAGTCTTCATCTTCTTGAAGTCTTCTCTTGAAGCCTTCTTGACTTAGTCCAAACATCGTGCAAGCTCCAAAACTTGACTTCAAATCCTTTGTTGAAGCTATGCACCTACTAAGATCTTGATCATAAATCTGTCTAATTAAACACAAGATCATTAGTAAACATAACTACATGAGTTGATCATCATCAAAACTAGAGTGATGGGCCTTTGGGCCAACACCTTTGATATGTTACCCCTGCATTCTTCAGGCCGAAGGGCATGACGGTGTAGCAGTATACCCCCAGTGGTGTCCTGAAAGAGGTATGCTTTTCATCATCAGGATACATTTTGATTTGATTATATCCCGAAAATCCATCCATGAAGGACATTCGCTCGAATCCACATGTATTGTCAATCATGACATCTGTGATTGGCAGTGAAAATTCATCCTTGGGACAGGCCTCGTTTAGATCACGAAAATCAATGCAGATCCGGATCTTTCCGTTCTTTTTAGCAACGGGGACGATGTTGGCTACCCAATCAGGATGTTGTTCTTCCCTAATGAAGCCAGAGTCTATAAGCTTTCTGACTTCTGATTGAATTGCCTCCATTATTTCTGGGCGGAACTGTCGCTGTTGTTGTTTGACCGGCTTTACGTTCGTATTAATGTTGAGGCGATGCATAGCCACTTGAGGATCAAGTCCAGGCATGTCTTCATAATTTCAGGCGAAGACGTCTATATATTCTTGTATAAGAGATATTAGATCCTTTTTATCTGAAGGTGACTGACCTTCACTTATAAAGATGGGCTTAGGATTAGCCTCATCTCCTAGATTGATCTGAACAACCTTATCTTCTGTTGCTGGCTCACGTTGTTCAAAGCGGGTATCCCAAAGATTGTTTAAGTGTTTGATCCAGGATCTGTATCAGATTGGATCATTTCTTCATCCCCGTCTTCCAAGTGGCTTGTTGAAATCATATTCACTAAAAGTTCTCTGAAGATGTTGCCGACACTAATATTTGACTCCCACGATGACGTGCCCGATGAGTAATCATGGCATAATGACTCTTCAGACTTAGAAGCTGATGGGATCGGAGTTGATACATAGCCCAACCCCCTGCGAGTCTGATGATAATAATCAGGGTTTTCCCTTTTGGTACAAAAGATCGGAGTAGTGTTCTCCTTCCTTTGCCGAAATTTAACCCTGGACCATTCGTCAGATCATATCCTATGCTTTCCATCATTCTGAGTGCCTTTGGCTCATAGTGACCGAACTGAGGGGATTCCTCCTCGCCTTTTGATTCTTCACAGGTCATTGGTTCGGATTCAATTCGTCCGAAAAGAATTGGTCTTTGGCCTTTCCGTCTCGCTGGAACCATGAATATGGATTCTTGCGCATTACCAGCATCTCGGTGCGTTTCGAAGGACGACTTCACTGGTACATGCAATGATGTCAAAGCATCCATTGCCGACCAGAGATCATCATCCACCTCGGTACTAGTGTCCGACGGTACTGATCAGAAGCAAATACAGAGAAATACGCCAAATCTAATTCTTCATTAATATACCATCCGCCTACATCATCGGTGGTATTATCAACATCGAGCTTATTAATGCCCGTTACAAGTGGATCTAGTTCCCACATGCACTCTTCTTTTTCTGGCTCGGTGTCGGCTTCATTACCAGAGTCGGGCTCCTCTGGTTGCGGGATTTCAGCTGTTTCCACAGAGTCCTGATATAGGAGAGAATCTGTGAAATAATTCTTGACTCCTTGGAACGGATGCCTTTCGGCAATCGACGTTCACACTTTTCCACTCCCGTCGATGTATTTCATGACTTGGTGGAGAGTAGAGGGAACGATAGAATTGCGATGAATCCATGGTCGTCCCAACAGCAAATTGTAGAAGGTGTCAGCATCTATCACGTAGCATGTCACCTCCACCTTAGGTCCCCAATCTGGCATTTGAGCTTGACCTTCCCCATTGAACGGGTACTATTGGCATTGAACCCATAAATAGTAGTCTGGATGGCGCTCAAACGGTGAGTAGGAATCCCTAGATGTTGCATGACCCGGCGAGGCATAATGCTCAATGCGGACCCGGGATCTACCTGAATGCGGTTCACCTCAGATGATCCAATATATCCTGAGAAGTAAAGGGGTCGATCATGTTTCCCTTTGACTTGCATATCATCTGCCGTGAAGGTGATGCAGGGAACATTTTGGAAGGTATGGAGGCAATCCTCTACATCTTCCTCCTTTGGTCCGATTGGCACCTAAGTCATGAAAGCCTCAGCATTAGCGAGGGCCTCTTGTAGAGCTTCTCTGGTTGACTTCGATAGCCTGAGGAGCTCATAAAGAGTAATTCGGGCCGGATATTGGCCAGTTGAGTCAGGACATCGAAGCGGTAAGGCGCTGCGGATCCTTCCGCGATGTCTTTCGAGAGGACTCTGGAGAGTCGGAGTTCTTTCTGTCTTTCCACGGGCTGCTTTGGGGAAGACTTGGCTGACTCTGCAGCGGGTTTTGGAGGAGTTACCGCCATTTCGTCATAATTTTTTAAATATGACTGACCCGAACGGGTTTCCGCCACAAGTTGGTTGGGTTCTGTGGCCAGAGCTAATGTTTCCCTCTTCTGAATCGGTCAGTGAGGGAACATCAGTCTCCGCTTCTCGAGAAGAGCACAGACCACATTACAGGATGAAGCCTTAGCTTTGCCTTTGGACTTCCTGCTGGTTACAGTGGTCCATTGCTGGCCATCCACAAGGTCGGGATGAACCCACATGACTTCTCCCCGAGGTGTGAAAACAGGTACCAGGCCCTTCTCTTGCTATTGGTGAGGGTCCATGTTGACCATTCTCAGCTCTCCTCTTGGGACAGGGACTACTCCAGAGGGTGTTGGAGGTTGTCTTTCAAACTGGAGGAATGATGTCATATTGGCCGCCACCTTCTTCTGCTCTGAACGGAGTTTTAAGACCTCCGCGTCAATCAGAGCCTGAAGGATGTCCTTGAAGACATAACAGCTCTTGGTGGGGTGTCCCAGCATCCTGTAATACAAGCAGTAGTTAGGATTATCGGTTTTACCGACTTCTTCGGGACGCCTAGCTTCGGGAAGCTTCAGTCTGTTGCTCTTGTTGAGTAATTTGAAGAGCGAGTCGACATGTTCATCCTTGAAGGAATACTGCTTGCTGGCGCGTGGTTGGCTTGAAGAGCCACTTCCCTTGACCGGTTGAGGTTTGACGGGAGATTTGGTCCCTGTCGCCAAGTTATCCTTCCTTTTCGCTTGGAGGGGTGTGTCTGGCGCACGCCTTGTGGACCTCTCAGGTCGGGTTTGTTTTGGCGATAATTTCTTCAGCCTGTTCACCTTGTTGGATCAACTGCTTCCAGGTACGGCTTTCGGCAACTCCTATTTGGGCGAGGAGTGAGGTTTGTAGATTATGGCGGCATGTTTCCACCAGGGTGACCTGGGTCATACCGCTTGGACATCGGAGTGCTATGTTCCGAAACCTTTCTACGAAAGACTTAATGGACTCTCCCTTTCGCTGCTTGGTGGTCAAAAGAGTAGGCATGGTGACCTTCGAGTCATTTTGAAAGAAGCGCGTTAGGAAGAGCTTCTCCAAGTCGCCCCAATTCTTGATGGAGCCCTCTTGGAGCTTCATGAACCATTCAAAGGCAAGCCCTTTTAGGGTGTCGATGAACAAGCGTGCCAGAATTGCATCATTATCTACCACATTCCCTGTTTGGGATTTAAAGTAGTAGATATGTAGGTTCGGTGAACCTTTCCCATCGAATGCTTGGGGGTCGGAGCCTTGAACTTGGGAGGGTATGGAACAAGGTCCCACTCGGTCGGATATGGTGGGATCACCCCTACTTCTTGCAGGCCTTTTCGTTGGTAAGGGCCTCCAGACGTTGCTCCAATTGATTCATTCTTCTAGAATGAACCTTTTCCTGGTCTCGGTCGTCTTTTCCTTGCGACGAGGATTTGGACGAACCAGAGGTAGGCTGCTCTTTCTCCTCTATACGTACGAAAGATGAGCTTTCTCCGTATTTTCGTTTGCCTTTAGACTTTTTAGAGGAGGTTTTGTCGGTTGACTTCCTCTTGTCTTCAAGCAACTGTGCCAGCATCTGCTTGAGGGAATCGATAGATTCTTGTTGAGCACGAATCATCTCTAATTGTTCCCTCTGGACCTGGGCTTGCTGCTCCAAGCGCCTGACGGTCTCCTCAGGAGTACTGGTCATGTATATAAAGGCCTCTCTCTCTATAGAAGAGTTTGAAGCCTGTGACTCTGCAATAGCGGAGTGCGAGTCATTCACCTCAATGCCCCGGGCTAGAGCATTGTAGTCAATCGGGGGAATTGCCCCGGTCCGGGTGCTAGTGTGTCGGTACACTCCTTCGGGTTCTGTGTCAGACTCTTCATCAGAGCTGATCGCCGGTTGCTTTCCCCTGCTCCTGCTTGCCATGTTTGCAGTGAGCTCAGGATATTCAGTGTCAGAGAAAATCCTTCTCCTGTGGGAACAATTTCTTTTGGCTGATCGGGGAATCAGGGTTAGCTGTCTAGCTAGAGACTGCTGGTTTACACCTGAATTGCAACGGCATTCAGAGAGCATTGTGATAAGCCGTTCGCAGCAACATGACGAAGTGACTCGATTAGCACTTCTCTTCTTTGTCAAATAATCCCTTAGATCCGTGGGAGGAGGATCAAAAAGATTAGCCTCGTAATACCGAGGGCGGGAGGCATCCATGCTTCACACAGCTGGGACGCAGGGTTCAGAGATGCGGGGCGCCTGAACGCAGCTCTTGCGTCGCGGCTTTTGAGCGTGAGCTTGGCGTCTCTGCTGATAAGAGACGCAGCTCTCGCGCTGCTGATTACTGCGTCTGGGTAGAGACGCCTGAGAAATACAGGGCCGCCGGCCCCGTGCCTTGAGCCGCGTGCCTCTTGTACTTGACAAGGTGCGCGAGCTTTGCATTGGCGTTTGGGGAGTGGGGCCTCAGAAGAACCAGTCTGGTGAACCTCTCGTTTGGGCTGCCAAACGCGGACTTCACGTGTCAGTGTGGTACGCTGGTCTGAGCCTCGCGTCCTACTTCCGTTGGGAAATCGATCTTTCTAACTTGTAGTTGAGCGCACGTCTCCTCTGCCGCCGCTCAGCATTCCTGTTCCATCGTAGGGGTGGAAGGGAACCCCCGACGACCTGGTGCTGAGGAAAAGGATGGACTGGCTGAACACCAGAAAGGTTGACCACGCGGGTCTCCTGAGAGACGTTGGCGCTGGTGTTACGCCTGGCGCGATTGACCACAACATCCTTCGGAGCAGCCGCGTCTAAGGGAATCTCCGGACGGACTTCGGGGCATTTCCCCGTAGAGACCCTGCGGTAGGCACGGGCCTTTGGGCTCTTGGATCCGGAAGAGAGGAACTCTTCATACTTTGCTTGGTCGAATTTCACGACAAGTGATTCGACCGTTTTTTCCCATGTAGATGATGTCACCTTACGCCACCACTTGCTCGTCAGTGGAGAAGGTAGTCCCCAGCGGAGTCGCCATCTCTTGTTTGGTTGGAGAAAAATTCTCGTAAAGTTTCCTTGAATCAATTGAAAAATTACAACGGACTTATACTCCAACTATAAGGGAGGGAGGATATTGAATCTTGAATCCTCCCTTTGTTTAATGCTGGGTTCTTCAGGTGGCGGTGGAAAGTGAATCTTATTTTCCGTTGACCGGGTGAACGTCAGGAACTTTTGGGATCTTCTCTACGGATGGTGGACAGAGTAACACAGCTCTGTCGACCAGAAATCTCAAAGAGATTGCAGGCAAAGATTAACTTGTATGCAACAAGTTACTTGAAGAGTTGGACCCTCTTTCCTTCTCTGTGGAAATTCTTAAGTCAAGATCTAATTGACCGACTTCTCTGATCTAAAATCTTCCCCCTACCCTCCATAGTAAAGGGGCTATTTATAGAGGTTTTAGGGGCGAACGTGCCCCCTAAAAACACTCCACAATTGGGGTTAATTTCCTTATTATGTGGGTGGTGATTGACCCCATAACGAGGGAAGTTATAACTGAGACGCAGGTTTCGACCCTCGCGCCTTGGTGCTGCAGTGCTGGCTGAGACGCGGTTTCGACCCTCGCGCCTTGGTGCTGCAGTGCTGCTGAGACGCGGGTTTCGACCTGCGCGCCTTGGTGCTGCAGTGCTGGCTGAGACGCGAGTTTCGACCCTCGCGCCTTGGTGCTGCAGTGCTGGCTGAGACGCGGGTTTCGACCCTCGCGCCTTGGTGCTGCAGTGCTGCTGAGACGCGGGTTTCGACCTGCGCGCCTTGGTGCTGCAGTATTGGCTGAGACGCGGGTTTCGACCCTCGCGCCTTGGTGCTGCAGTGCTGGCGGAGATGCGGGTTTCGACCCTCGCGCCTTGGTGCTGCGGTGCTAGCTTAGATGCGAGTTTCGACCTGCGCGCCTTGGTGCTGCAGTGCTGGCTATGATTAGCCCTGCGTCCGGAGTTTGGGACTCTGCTTTTGACGGCTTGTCTTTAATGATTTTTAGACAGCCTACATCAACAAAAGGGTTAAAGTAAAAATAAAATGTTCTCCCCCTTTTTGTCAAAAGCAAAACTCAACAAAGGGGTGACACAAATCAATAAAGGATATATGCGATATACATTCATGAAGAGGAAGACGCTTAGTTAACTTCCCTACATATATGCATTACATGAAGGAGGGATGGCAAGCCCTAATTCACATAACGCATAATATGCAATGCATAAGAGGAGATGTGAAGCTCCCCCTACACACGTGTATCGCATAAAAAAGAGTTGTCAAGCTCCTTAATATAAGATACACTCAACATGAATCTATATGTAGAAGAGATGTTAAGCTCCCCTTGCATATAGGCAATACAAATCAAAACATTTTATGATTCTAATTGAAAGAAAAAATATATCTTTCATTACATGATACCAAATGAAAGTAAACAAATAACATCTTGATACCATTGTAAGGTATTTTTCTTTATAAGCATATGATATCAAATTAAAAATCAATATTAATTTTTCAATCATTTTTCATCATAAAGTATGGGAGTGGAATACAAAACCAATGGTAAACAAAATACCAATTGAAAGATGAAATACGAGTTTTCTCCCCCTTTATGAAATACCAAATAAAACGATGCATAAGCTTGTATTAGTATACCAATTGAAAACTAATCAATTGAAACATGATAGTGATTAAAAATCAAGCTTATCATAATCAAAATTTGTGCTTAAAGATTATATAGTAAGCACAAATAAAACATGCATATGTATGAAAAATTAGATACCAATCGAAATTGATACTATTTGAAGTCTAAGCATACATACATAAAAAATATATGAGTATACAAAAAAAATGTCAATATTGATACCAATTGAAAAGATCCAATGATACCAATTGAAACAACAATAATATCAAGTGTATAACTCATAATCCTTTCCACCCATTTCATGCTCATGTTTAAAAGATTTTCAATATTAACATACAAGGCATGGTCTCCCAACCAACCGCCCGTGAAAGGTAGGGGTTTTCAAAAATAGGTTTGATAATAAAATATGTTTGAAAACTCTACCATGTGAAGAATACGAACTAGTTAAATGGAAAATCTTGAAAACTAGTACGAAATCCTTCAAGCAAGGAATAAAACAAAAATATTTTTCATGAAACATGAAACTCACATGATATCCAACACTCAAAGTCAATAAAGCATGAATATGACTCATGAAACAAAACATGAGTAAACAATAAGTGAGGTGAGTGAACAAGATATATGTGAAACACATTATCATAAAAAGTAGGCAATAAGCTTAATATTCCTTAAAACAAGAAAATCATCAAAACGATTTAATCTTCAAGGCATATGTATGTCTTATACAAACTAAAGTATACATACATATCCAAATATAAACGAGTCCACAAATGTATATGCATGAAGGCACGTGGCTCAAAGGATGTATATGCATAATCAATAGTTTGGACAAGATGGACATATACATGAAGTTAAACATATAAACATGAAAACATGGATAAAATAGGAGTACAAGTCAATGCATGAATCATCAAAACTAGACTATACTAGCACATCTAATGGGTACAAATAAGCGTTCAAGCACAAATATATAAAAATTTATTTGTGGCCGACTATATGTACAAGTATAAATCCTAATTTTAATGAAAACTAACATCCAAACGAGTAATCAAAACATGAAGCATAAAACGATACATAAATCAACATGATAAACATAAATACAATCATTATGTAAATCCACATGCTATTAGACTTATGATATACATAATAGCTAAACAATGGTGAGAACACAACATATGGGTCCATATAAACATGGGTGATCTCAAATGCTATATATGCATGTCAATGATCTAATAATCATGGCATTTAACATAATAATCTACAAACATGAAACATCAAAACAAAATCACAAACATCCATATGATCATTATGTATATGCATATGCATTAGATCTAGGATATACATATTAGTTTAAAACAAAGTGAGGACACAAAGATATAACATGGGTGTCTCAAATAACTAAACATGTATATCACTAATCTAATAAACATGGCATAAGCATAATGAACAATAAAACAAGACATGCTATAAATCAAAGACATGAAAAGCATGCAAATATAAACGGGAGTTAGAGATCGATACAAAAACCGATGACGCCACCTCTCTAGCTCTCCAAACCAAGGTGGTCCTCCCACCAAACTCTCCTTGAAAGTGATGCATCCAAATAATCCTCTTTAAGCTCGGAACGCATCCACCTCAAGGCACCATCGCTCTCACGTCATGCGAGAGCCCAATCCTACATCAAATACAATAGGGGTGGTCTTTGGTACCCACACTCTTTTGGGTCCATGGGGTTAGTACCTTTTCTAACCCAAACAAATTTATTTGCTAAATTAGAATCATTTATACGATCATAACAAAATTTAGCAAGGTGGCCCTTACGTCCACAATGTGTACAAGTGTACACATGAGCATACATGTGATGGGTGTATACGTGAGGAGCATGTGTATGCCGTGGAGGGTGTGCATACAAAGATGGAACTTGTTTCTTTCGAAACAAAGATTCCAAACGTGTATGGCTCAAAACACAATGGCTCAAAGTGGAGCCCAAACAATCCATATTCTTCTTTAGCAACTTTATATCTTTTTAATTAGAGAAGAAGTAGAGCATGCAATAGGTGAACTAGGTGAAACTATCCTAGCATGGCAAACATGTGAATCCATATTATTTTTCAAAGAAATATTTTTCTTTAAACAATCTTTTAATTCTTGTGAAATCAAATTTATTTTGTTTTTCAAAGAATTATTCTCTTTTAAAACAAAATCAACTTTAGAAGACAAGTTTTCATTTTTCTTCAAAATTATTTCACAATCATTTTTATTTTTCAGATTCATTTCTTTTAGGGCAAGTTCAAGCTTAGATTTCAATAAATCCCTCTCATTAGAAATCTCCACTTTCTCTTGCAAAACCAAGTCTAGTTTCGAAAGCAAATCTTTATTTTCATTGTTAAGTCCTAGACTTTTCTTTTTCAAAAGATTATATTTTTCCAATAATTTTTCACACACAATAGATAGTTCTTCATTTAAAGTGTTAGGATCAACATACTCATTACTAGAAGAACTAGCATCATCACAATCTAATTGAGATTCCGAATATACCTCAAGGGAGTCATTCCCTTGGACCATGAAGCATTGTGGCTCGGATTCTCCACTAGATTCATCCTCCATGATGTTGGGCGTTTGTAGCTCGGAGGAAGTCAACTTATTCCACACTAAAAAAGCGGAATCATAGTTAGAAACAAGCATAAGATAATCTTTGTTAAGCGTGCTTCTAATAGCCTCAAGGTCAAGTGCATTGGCCTCTATATGCTTGCTATCATTATAGTAGGATTTCTTGGAAATAGCAAGGTAAACATGCAAGCCTAGGGTTTTTAGGTACATGGACATCCTAAATTTCCACATGTCAATGTTGGAAACATCGAACATGGGTGGTGACAAGCAATCCATGAGTGTGTGCAAACAATATACGTGCAAATGCAAATGATAGATTAGCTAACCAAGATCACACTCCTAGGTGGTTAAACCAAGTATCAGGAGCGTAGGCTCTGATACCAATTGAAAGTACACCTAGAGGGGGGGTGAATAGGTGTACCGCTAATCTAATGAACTAAATGCGAAAATTAAAACTAATTGCTACAACACTTAGTGCAACCAATGAGTGTAGCCGAATTCCCCGTGAAGGGCTCTGGACTAACTCCTCTTGATTCCTCTGAATAAGAGTTGAGGCGCTATATGAAGCTCTCGTGGTTAACCACAAGTGAGGCACACAAACACACAAGCATGTATATGATATGACAAAGTAAAGCAATGCACAAATAAAGAGAGAGAGAGAGAGAGAGAAGAGAGAGAGAGAGAGAGAGAGAGAGAGAGAGAGTTTAGAGTCAATGGATCAAACGCAAACAACAAGATGTGTTTCGAGGTTCGAGCACCGAGCTCTACGTCCCCGCCTTCACCGAGAAGGATTTCCGATCCACTAGGAGTACCGAACTCCTCTCTCAACCAATACAACCTCCAGCGAGGCAATACAAGGGGTCTACCGAAGACCGGAGTACCGAACTCCACCAATCCAACCAATACAACCTCCACCGAGGCAATACAAACACCACCTCGCACAAGAGGGGTAGGCCCGTAGCCAAACAACCACAATCCACCTCACCAAGAGGGATACAAACACCAACTCCACCTCTCACTAGAGGGAGCACACCACAATCTCAACCTCTACCAAAGAGGGAGCTAACCACAACCCAAATCAACCTCTACCAAAGAGGGATACAACAAGTAAAGGGTTACAACTTGGTGGTTTCCTCAACCACAAACAATTTTCCCACAAATAAATGATCCTATAGAATAGGATAGGAGATATAGCTCAAGTGTGAAAATCAAGGTGTTTTGAAAATCAAATAACAAAGAAAAACTACTTGGGAAACTTCTTGAAATGAAGATCTAAAACAATATCCCAAAATCCTATTTTTTCTTTGATATTTCCAAAACCTTGAAAACAAAAATAAAGATGAAATCTTTAAGCTTTAAAACACTTTTTGAAAGCTTGTAAAAACACTGGAGAGTATAGAAATTTTAGCTCTTCAAATCTTAGGGAAAAACTCAAAACAATGGGGTATATAAAGCCCCAATCCAAAACTAGCCGTTAGGCTGATCTGTCAGCCTTGGCGGCTGGCGGTCGACCGCCAACGGTCAAAAATTTGACCGTTGGAACATCAGTCGACCGCCTAAATCCAGAGAGCAACTTTGTTCTCTGGTCGGTCGACCGCCCGGTCGACCGTGCCTTGCTTACGGTCGACCGTCCGGTCGACCGCCCCCACTCTCGGACTTGAGCTCAAGTACCAAGCCAATGTGCACAAGTTTGTGCACGTCGGTCGATCGGTCCGGTCGACCGACTCTGGGTCTGGTCGACCGTCCCGGTCGACCGCCAGAGCCTGGCAGAAGGCATTCTGGGTCAGAAAAACTTGGTATTTTTATTTTTAAAAAATCCCATAAAATTCTTAAAAATCCACAAAAATAGTTTTAGCATAATACATTGATATATAAACTTGTGTGAAAATTTTCAACACAAATTTCAAACATTTTGAACCATTTTTGTGTTATTGAAAAATTACCGAAAACAAAAACCGTATTTTTCAAAACTTGGATTTTTCAAATGAAAATTCGTTTTGTCCAAAACTTATCCAAATACGAAAACATGATATTTAAACACTTTGAAGCATGTTGCATATGGATAGAAATCCAATATACAAGAAACACACACACACACACACACACACACACACACACACACATATATTTTCATGTTTTTGACTTTAAATACGAAAATATGTTTTGTTAAAATACCAAAACACCAAAACTCATGAATAGGCATATCAAAATAAGTTTGTCTAGGAAATTTAGCATGCATGTATATAGAACACATCTAATATACATTTAAACCATTTAAACTTGTATTGATTCTATCTATTCATGAAAACCAATATCGGTTATACCAAAAACCGAAAAATCGAATCCAAAACATGAAACGTGTGTGTGTTGTGAACTTGAGCATATCACACTATCTAGTCTTTACAAATGGATTTAAAATAAACTATAAACTAGGTACCGATGTCTTCTTGACGAACTCCGTTACTCGATCCAAATTGTGATCCACCGAGCTTGACTCTAACGAGTGCTATATGTGATCTTTGATGCTTGGGCTCTGGAATCACCAAGTGAAAGGCTTCAAAACTCCTTTGTTGAAGCTAATCACCAACTAATATTTTGGTAAAGGATCTAAAACTAAACACACAAGATTATTAGCAAACATAACTACATGAGTTAATCATCATCAAAACAGGAGTGGAAGGCCTCTGGGCCAACAGAGAAGTCTAGGAAGCTAAGATACTAGGATTGTAAATGCTTTAAAACTTATCATGATGCTTGTGCGGTGAATCTCTTCAACTGAATTTAATTATTGGTTGCACATGTGGCTGACAATTATCACATCGGTCAGCTGGAAGGTTGTGTCCTGCGTCTCTTCGAATCATGCCGCCATTCAGACTGAGATTTTTGGTTTTATGGTTTGATAATGATGATTGATCTTCAGCCTTTACTGTTGATCAAAAATCTTGGGACTTTGGGCTGACTTTTCAGTGATTGGGAATTTAAATTGGAGGCGGTTGGACCTCTGTCCGTCTATAAATAGAGAGAGTTTTGTAGGAGGAAATCATATTTCTTCTTTAAAAACCCTTGCTTTGAAACTATAATTTCTTTCTTTATCGTGCTACCGTGTCATCTTCTCTTCTTTTCATTAAATGGAGAAAAGGAGAAAGACAGAGAGGAAGATGAGAAAATGGTGATTGGGCTCTCTCTTCTAGGGAGTCTGGAAAATGTGTCACAATAGTCATCATGAAGGGCCTGTTACGACACACTAGTCGCCATGACAGGGTGCCGCTATCGAGGATGACAGGTAGGAATCTTGCTTCAACTGAATTGGATGATATGATTTCTGGGTCACTTGATTTAGGACGAGCAAACTCCGACCTTGAGGCCGTCAGCCTCTTTCTTGATGGCGCGTACAAGGGAGGAGGAGAGGGAGCTCATCGGCTGGGTGCGCCGGTTAATTGCTTCTCACCCTGGGGTCCGGAGCTCTTCCTTAGAACATTACGGAGGGGATGTGATACCACTACCTTCTTGTGTGTCTTGCAGGTTTCAGTCTGCGGAGAGCTACTGCTTCGTTCTCACAGGACTTCTTAGGAATCCTCATTTTACTGCCTTGGAGAGACTCGGAGGCGGAGCATTAGATTGCCTGTTCAGGAGCCATGGCGTAAATGAAGATGGACGACTGTTTTTGGGAGGTATTCTCTGACGAGCAAATCTTTGTTGCTTCAACATCAAGAACATGTTAGTAGTGCAGCACTGGAGCATTTGGATCTGAATCTTCTGTATTTCTTTTTCAAAAGTTATAAACACAGAGATGTAATGAAATTTATTGTATTACTCTTGTTAGATATAATCAATTATATATAATGGAATGATATTTGGAATGGAAATATTTTAGAATGGAAATATTTAATGCTTAAATCTCTCCTGGCTTGTTTTTACCATTGGCTTTTGAAATTGGTATGATCATGCTTTTTCAGAGTGTTGGTTTCTACCTCCAGTACGGTTGGTTTGATATGGAGCGATTCGAAGAGTTTGCGCTATTGTTTCTGAGTAGGGAGATCCTATCAACGTACCTGCGAACTTGGTAGGATTCTGAGAGGAAAAATCCCTTCGGCAGAGTAGGGATTCTTAGCAGGGGACACTCTCACAACAGAGGATTTCAACTGCCTATAGGCTAATCAAGAAGAAGTATGTGTTTGCGTTGCTGTCTCCAAGCGGGGGACACTCTCACATGGGATGTACAAGCGTCAGGGATTCTCATAGGGGACATTCCCATCAGCAGGGGCAAAGAAATGTAAACACAGGAATATAACGGAATATCTTGTATCACTCTTTTTAAATGTAACACAATGTAATGAATATAATCAGAATAAAATTAGTTTATATTTCGATCTAACCTGGCCTGCATTTACTATTGGTTTTTAGAGTGTGCTATTTCAGAATGCTGATTTTCCGTTTTCAGCACGGTTGGTTGGCAATGGGGTATCAGTGAGTTTATGCTGTCCTCTTCGAGTGAAGGTAATCCCATTACGATACATGCAAACTTGATAGGGCTTTGAGAGGGGAAATCCTTGCAGTAGATTAGGGACTTCAAGCGGGGGACACTCTCACAGCGGAGGGTTTCGAATACCCGTAGGCTAATCGAGAGGGAGACCATAGGCCGGTGCTTGCGTAGTTGCCTCCGAGTGGGAGACACTTCCACATCGGGACGTACAAACATCAGGGATCTGATGGGGGATACTCCCATCAGCGAGGTAGGGAATCCAAGCAGGGGACACTTGCAAATGGAGGATTTCGACTGGCCGTAAGCTAATCGAGAGAGAGCCCGTAGATCAGTATTTGCCTTGCCGCTCTGAGTGGGGGACACCTCACATTGGGACGTACAAGAGTTAGGGATTATGATGGGGGACACTCCCATCAGTGAGTTGGCATGAAAACAGTTAGGAGAAAAAACCTACTTTTATTTCATGATATAAAATAAAATACATGGGCTTAAAGGAAAATACATGGAGTGTTATTGGTTAAGGTACTTCTCATTCCTTGTAGGATGAATCGGGTCACTCGATTGCTTTGTACTGAGTGATCTCATGCTGCAGTTGGGTAGGAGGTGGAGCACTTGACTGTCCTGCTTCAAAGGCAGCCCAAGGGTAAGGACATACTATTTGAGGTAGCCTTGGAGGACTAGTTCTTCTAGGTACCATTGGAGTCTTCCGTAATGGACGATCTTGTGTCCCTTATTTTCGTGGAAGGAACAATAATCTTCTGCTCTGGGGAGTGTGGGGTCATATTTAATTAACTTTGGACATTTTACCCACGGTTGGTCTTAATGGCGTTAAAGACTTTGTTAATGGGAGTCTCAGTGGGGTGAAGTGTTGTTCTGTCCTGAAGGCTCGGAGTTGATTCAAAGAGAGAATCGGGAACGCCTGCTTCTGAAGGTGGGTTGCCCCTGACTCTGATTACCAGCATCAGTCAAAATTTCTCGTTGCGAGTTCGTCTTCTCCCCATCGTTGCCGCGCTTGAGGGGGTGAATGACAGAACTCTTCACAGCTTCCTCCCAACTGGATGTAAGGTTGGGCTTGGGACAGGACTTCACTCATCCGAGTGACATCCTCAACAAATGTTTATATAGGGGGTGAGAAACCTACATCTTGCTGATGAATGTGAGTGCAAAGACATCCTCACCTTAATTGGGAACTTTGTCCAGCTAGATTTGGAAGTAGCTGTTGTAGGACTTGAGGCTGTCGCCCTGGCTCATTTTGACGGTGAGAGGTGGTAGTTATTCTTTTTAGCCTCTCGGTGGGAGGCGTACTGAGCGAGAAACGCTTCGATGACCTCCTCGAAGTTGTGGAGAGAATGGGGCAGCAGAAAGTAAAACCAATCTGAGGCCATGCCTATCAAGCTGGACAGAAAGGTTAGGCACTGGAGCGGATCATTGTGGGAATGGACCGTTATCTAGTCCCAGAAGTGCCTGATGTGTCAAACCAGGTCACCCATTCTGAAATAGTAGTTAAAAATTGGAGTTGTGAACTTCTTTGGGAATTTGAACTCTAGGATTACTTTGGAGAAAGGGGAGTCAGAGACTCTGGTCGTGGCTTATGTCGATCAATAGTGGAGTGTAGTTTAGTCTCCTTGATCTGTCTTTGGATCAACTCGTCGAGGGCTTAGATGTAAGAGAATTCTTCGACTCTCCTCCAGATTTGGTGGTGATAGGCTTTTGTTCGGGAACGAGGCGAATCAGCCTCATTGTCGAAGTAGTCTTCATGGAGGGGTGACATTGATCTGGGCCGCCTCGAATTTGTGACGGATGGTATTGTGAATTGGCAAGTGCACCAATTGTTTACAAGTAATAAAGTGATAAATAGAGTTGCAGATCCCACGAGGATTGATGTCTAATTGAATACCAAGCTAATTTGTTCTAGTTTTATTTGAAAATTGATATGGATGTAAAAGTGATTTAAACCAAGAAAACTAAACTAAGTAATGGCTATAAGAGAGAATTCTAGGGTAATTGATTTCAGAAGCTAAAGTTGAATATAATACTTGTGCTTGTGCTTATGTTAACAATCAAAAGTCTCTATTTTAATTAGTATTCTTTATCAACCAACAACAATTCTATCCTTTAGTCTAGAGTTCACAATCTATCGATCTAGTGAATTGACTAGCTAAGGAAGTATTAAGTTCGGTGGATCTTTCTATTATAACTACACAAGCTATGTATCTTCTATCGGTCTCAACATTTAAGATTATGGTTTCTGAAATCACCTAGAGGGGGGTGAATAGGTGACTAGCTAATCTAATGATAAATTAATGAGAAATTAAAACTATATAATTAAACCAAAAACTATTAAGCTAAACACACAAGGTATAACCTAAGAGTGTAGCCGAATTCCCGGTGAAGGGCTCTGGAGTATCTCCTCAAGATTCCTCTAGATAAGAGTTGAGGTGCCGCTATGGCTATCTTAGTTGAATACGAGTGTGAGCAAACAATCCCAAGCATATATTAATTTAAAAACAAGTATATATCAAGCATATAAAGAAGAAAGCAATATAAGCATGCAAGATATAAATACAAATGAGAGATAGAGAGAGCAATCGCAAACATGGGAGATTTGTTTTGAGGTTCGAGCAACCTTGCTCTACGTCCCTGCCTTCAACACTATGAAGGATTTCCACTAGAATCGATCCCACCGGATCACTTGGTCCCGCAATACCTGAAAATCACCTAGAGGGGGGGGGGTGAATAGGTGATAATGCTAATCTAGTGAACTTAATGCGGATTTTAAAAACTAATTGCAATTACATAAGATACAAGCAGCAAGTGATGCACACACAACCAAGCCAAGCATATAAGTATGAATGATCAATGTGAAATGATGCAAGGCACAAAGTAAAGAGAGAGAGATAGAGTAAGAGTCAAGGGATCAAGCGCAAACAACAAGATATGTTTCGAGGTTCGAGCACCCAGCTCTACATCCCCGCCTTCACACAGAAGGATTTCAACTCCACTAGCTTGTCCACAAAGGACTCCCACAAAGGGAACCTCCACCGAGGATTTGGGGCAATAACAATTACAAGGAGTACCCAACTCCTCTCTTTACAAACACAACCTCCTCCTTGAGGCACAACACCAAGCCAACAAACAATCACCTCACAATTTGAGGGATTAGCACAAAGCAACACAAGGATCACCTCACAACTTGAGGGATACAACCCACTTGCTCAACCTCCTCAACACAATGAGGGAAAGGCACAAAGCCAAGCAAATTTTGGGGTTTACAACTTGGTGGTCTAACAAACAACCACAAACAATTTCTTTCCCACACAAGGATCCTATAGAATGAGATAGTAGATGTAGCTCAAGTGTGGAGAAAACCAAAGGAATGGAAATCAAAATCTCAAAGAAAATCCTTGGGAAAAACTAGAAACCAAGATGAAGAAGTTTAATCAAACACTTTTCCCAAAAACCCTTTTCTTTGATTTTCCAAACCCTAGAAAAAACACCAAATAGATTGTTCAATTAAAGCCCAAAAACTTCTTTTGATTGCTGTGAAAACACTAAAGAAAGCTCAGAAATTTCGTCCAAAAATTCTTGGTGAAAACTGGCCATTTATGGGGTATTTATAGCCCATTAAAAATATAGCCATTGGCAGCATAATCTGCCAAAAATGAACTACCGGTCGACCGGCCAATGGTCACATTTGACCGCTGGCAGCTACCGGTCGACCGCGCGGTCGACCGGACCCAGATACAGAGAGCAAAGGCTCTCTGCACGGTCGACCGCTCGGTCGACCGGGTGCAACCCGAGAGCAACCTGCTCTCAGTCGGTCGACCGTGCGGTCGACCGGCTTATGGGTAAGCCAGCGTGCACGTATCCGTGCACGTCGGTCGACCGCTACGGTTGACCGGCTACTTGGTCTGGTCGACCGTCCGGTCGACCGACCTAGCCTGGCAGCAGCAGTTCTGGTCAGAAAAACATGTAATTTTTAATCCTAAAAATTCCCATAAAAATCTCTAAAATTACACAAAAATAGTTTTATCATTTTACATTGAAATATAAACTTGTGTTAAAAATTTCAACACAAATTTCAAACATTACGGACCATTTTTGTGTTATAGAGATTTTGCCAAAACCAAAAACCGTATTTTCTAAAACTTGGAATTTTGAATAGAAAATACGTTTTGTCCAAAACTCATCCAAATACAAAAACATGATATTTAAACACTTTGAAGCATGTTGCATATGGATATAATCCAATATATAAGAAACATATATATATATATATATTCATGTTTTTGACTTTAATTCCAAAAATATGTTTTGTTAAAACACAAAAACCTAAACACATGAATAGGTATATCAAACTAAGTTTATCTAAGTAGTTGAAGCATGCATGTATATAGAATAAATCTAATATACATTAAACCATGTAAACTTGTTTTGAATCTATCTATTTATGAAAACCAAGATCGGTTAAACCTAAAACCGAAAACCAATATTTAAAACGTGAAACGTGTGTGTTGTGAACTTAAGCATATCATACTATTCTAATCTTTACAAATGGATCTAAACAAACTCTAAACTATGGTACCGATGTCTTCTTGTAGAGCGCCGTCTCCAAGCCGACTCGATCCAAAACTTCGTGATCCACCGAGCTTGACTCCAATGAGTGCTATATATGATCTTGTCACTCGGGCTCTTGAATCACCATGTGAATAGCTTCCAAATCATCTTGTTGAAGCTAATCACCTACTAACATCTTGATTAATAATCTGAAACTAAAATCACAAGATTATTAGTACACATAACTACATGAGTTAATCATCATCAAAACTAGAGTGGAAGGCCTCTGGGCCAACAATCTCCCCCTTTTTGATGATGACAAAACTCATGGAGTTATATATGCATGGATTAAAGTTAAGCTTCAAGGAAGCTCCCCCTTAACTCATGCATCAAGATAAACAAATAAGTGTGCAATGAATGTTCATAAACATGTATGCATCAACATGCATAAAACACATAAATTTCTAAAACATGCTCTTGATACCAATTAAATAAAACAAGTACATTTTCAAAACAAGCTCTTGATACCAATTAAATAAAACAAGTACATTTTCAAAACAAGCTCTTGATACCAATTTGCCAAACAAAACTAATGAAGCTCTTGATACCAAAAAAAATAAACATAACATATGTTCTTTAACAATTGAACTTTAATAAAACAATAAAACATAAAACATGCATACACAAACATGTACACAAACATGCATATAAACTACAAACTCAAATTCTTCTCCCCCTTTTTGTCAATCATAAACAAAGGGGTAAAAATAAACTCAAATTCTTCTCCCCCTTTTTGCTCAAAACAAAGAATCAATAAAGGGGTGACATAAAGCATGATACCAAAAAAAATGTCAATGAAGTGCATAAATGATATCAATTGAAATGAGTATAAAAATATTTTAAGGAATGCCTATATCAAATGATACCAATTGAAATAAAGGTAAATGAGGCATTGTAACAAAAATTTTAATTGAGATTTGTTTCAAGTTAAACATGTTTATATAAAAACATATATCAAATGAAAACAAAAATCTTGATATCAATTGATAAGTAAATAAATAACATACCAATTGTAAGAAAACAATCTTGATACTAAATGAAATTTAAACATTACAGATTTTGAATTTCTAAACAAGGATTTTGATACCAATTGTAAATAATTTTCATTTTGAACATATGATACCAAATTGAAATTTTCAATCATAAAGTATGGGAGTGGAAATCAAATATCAATTGAAAGATGAAATACAAGTTTTCTCCTCCTTTATGAAATACCAAATGAAATAATGAATAAGCTTGTATATGGATACCAATTGAAAACTAGTCAATTGAAATAAGATATCATTATAAAACAAGCTTTATCATGATCAAAATTTGTACTCTAAGATATATGAATATAATAAGCACAAATAAAAACATATATATATGTATGAAAAATTAGATACCAATTGAATTGATACTCTTTGAAGTGAAAGCATACATACATAAAAATATATGAGTATACAAGAAAATGTCAATATTGATACCAATTGAAAGAATCCAAAGATACCAATTGAAACAACAATAATATCAAGTGTATATCTCATATAACCTACCACCCATTTCATGTTCAAGTTTAAAATGATTTTCACTATAAAGCATACAAGAGCATGATCTCCCATCCAACCACCCTTAGAAGGTAGGGGTCTTCAAAAATAGGTTTGAAAATATAGTATGTTTGAAAATCTCTACCATATGAAGAATATCGCAACTAGTTATAGGAAAAATTTTGTAAACTAGTACGAAATCCTTCAAGTAAGGAATAAAACAAAATTATTTTTCATGAACCACATGTAAATCACATGATCACTAAACACTCAAAGTCCATAAAGCCCATATCATACTCATGAAAACAAAATCATGAGAAACCTAATAAAGTGAGTGAACAAGTGTTATGTGACACATATCATGAAATATTCAATTAAGCTCATATGAAATTCCTTAAAACATGGAAACATGAAAAACTAAATTTTCATTACCAATTGAAAATCACCTAAAAACATGAAAATCATCAAAACGATTTAAACTTCAAGGCATATGTATGTCATGTACAAACTAACGTATGCATACATATCCTAAACATAATGAGTCCACAGAAGTATATGCATGAAGGCACGTGGCTCAAAGGATGTATATGTATAATCAATAGTTTGGACAAGATAGACATATACATGAAGTTAAAACACATAATCATAGAAACATATCCAAAATAAGGAATACAAGTTAGAATGCATGAATCATCAAAACTAGACTATACTAGCACATCTAATGGGTACAAATAGGCATTCAAGCACAAACATAAAAAGAGTTACTTGTGGCCCATTCTATGTACAAGTATAAATCCTAGTTTTCATGAAAACTAACATCTAAACATATATTCAAATCATGAAGCATAAAACGACACATAAATCAACATGATAGACATAAAAATGATCATTATGTAAATCCACATGCTATTAGAACTATGATATACATAATAACTAAACAATGGTGAGAACACAACATATGGGTCCATCTAAACATGGGTGATCTTAAAAGCTATACATGCATGTCAAAGATCTAAGAATCATGGCATTTAACATACTAATCAAAACATGATGCATCAAAACAAAAATCATAAACATCCATGTGATCATTATGTATATGCATGTGCATTAGATCTAGAGCATACATATTAGTTAAAAACAAGGTGAGAACACATAGATATAAATCCATATAAGCAAGAAGTGTCTCAAGTAACTAAACATGTATATTACTAATCTAAATCACATGGTATAAGCATAATGAACAATAAACCATGGCATGCTATAAATTGATGAACATGAAAAGCATACAAATATAAAAGGGAGTTAGAGATTGATACCAAAACCGATGAAGGCACCTCTCTAGTTCTCCAAACCAATGGTGGTTCTCTCCACCAAACTCCCCTTGAAAGTGATGCATCCAAATTGTTTTTTTTAAGCACGGAACGCATCCACTTCAAGGCACCTACACTCTCACATTATGCGAGAGCCCACTCCTACATCAAAGATCAAAGGGTAGTCTTTGGTACCCATTTTCTTTGGGTCCACGGGGGTTAGTATCTTTTCTAACCAAAACAAAATTAGTTGCTAAATTTTCATCATGTAAGCGATCATAGCAAAATTTAGCAAGGTGGCCCTTACCACCACAATGTGTACAAATGTACACATGAGCATACATGTGATGGTGGTGACCGTGGGAAGCATGTGTATGCCGTGATGGGTGTGCATGCAAAGATGGAACTTATTTCTTACGATCCAAGGATTCCAAGCGTGTATGATCTAAAGCACATTGACTCAAAGTGGAGCCCAAACAATCAACACTTTTCTTCAAAATATTTATATCATTTTCAATACTAGAAGATAAAGTGGAGCATGCAATAGGAGTGCTAGAAGAAGAAGCTACACTAGCATGGCAAACATGAGAATCTAAATCATTTTGCAAGGATTTATTTTTATTTAAAACTAAATCCAATTCTTTTGTAATGAAATCAATTTCATTTTTCAAAACAAGGTTATATTTTAAAACAAAATCCAATTTTGAAGATAAAACCTCATTGTTCTTCAAAATATCATCACAATCATTTTTGCTTTTCAAAACATCAATCTCTTTTAGGGAAAAGTCTAGTTGAGATCTTAGTGAGTCACGTTCACTAGTAATCTCTTCCTTCTCTTGCAAAACCAATTCAAAAGTTGAGCACAAATCCTTCATTTCTTCTTTTAATTCAAAATGTTTCTTTTTCAAAAGGTCATGTTTTTCCACAAAATTTTCAAGCTTAGAGGCAAGTTCTACATTTAAATTCTGAACTTTAAAACACCCATAGCAATATGAACTAGAGCTATCATCTAGTTGAGAATCCGATTGTACCTCAAGGGAGTCTTTCCCTTGGACCATGAGGCAATGCTCGTCGGACTTGTCTCTCCTAGATCTCCTCAACTTGTTGATAATCCTTGGTAGCTCGGGAGAAGTCAATATGCTCCAAACTGCAAAAGCCGAATCATAATGAGCAAACACATGTAAAAGATCTTCATTAAGAGATGCTCTAAGTGTCTTAAGTGTTAATGCATTAGCCTTTTTATGCTTGCTAGCATTTGGGTAGGATTCTTGAGTAGTGGCTTGATAAACTAGATGTCCTAGGCTTTTTAAATGATAACTCATCTTGGCCTTCCAAATATCATGTCTAGAAAAATCAAACATAGGAGGGCTATCCATGAGTGCAACTATATGTGTGCAAATGAACAATGCAAATGAAGATTAGCAAACCAAGATCTCACTCCTAGGCGGTTAAACCTAATATCAGGAGCGTAGGCTCTGATACCAATTGAAAATCACCTAGAGGGGGGGTGAATAGGTGATAATGCTAATCTAGTGAACTTAATGCGGAATTTAAAAACTAATTGCAATTACACAAGATACAAGCAGCAAGTGATGCACACACAACCAAGCCAAGCATATAAGTATGAATGATCAATGTGAAATGATGCAAGGCACAAAGTAAAGAGAGAGAGATAGAGTAAGAGGCAAGGGATCAAGCGCAAACAACAAGATATGTTTCGAGGTTCGAGCACCCAGCTCTATATCCCCGCCTTCACACAGAAGGATTTCAACTCCACTAGCTTGTCCACAAAGGACTCCCACAAAGGGAACCTCCACCGAGGATTTGGGGCAATAACAATTACAAGGAGTACCCAACTCCTCTCTTTATAAACACAACCTCCTCCTTGAGGCACAACACTAAGCCAACAAACAATCACCTCACAATTTGAGGGATTATCACAAAGCAACACAAGGATCACCTCACAACTTGAGGGATACAACCCACTTGCTCAACCTCCTGAACACAATGAGGGAAAGGCACAAAGCCAAGCAAATTTTGGGGTTTACAACTTGGTGGTCTAACAAACAACCACAAACAATTTCTTTCCCACACAAGGATCCTATAGAATGAGATAGTAGATGTAGCTCAAGTGTGGAGAAAACCAAAGGAATGAAAATCAAAATCTCAAAGAAAATCCTTTGGAAAAACTAGAAACCAAGATGAAAAAGTTTAATCAAACACTTTTCTCAAAAACTCTTTTCTTTGATTTTCCCAACCCTAGCAAAAACACCAAATAGATTGTTCAATTAAAGCCCAAAAACTTCTTTTGATTGCTGTGAAAACACTAGAGAAAGCTCAGAAATTTCGTCCAAAAATTCTTGGTGAAAACTGGCCATTAATGGGGTATTTATAGCCCATTAAAAAATATAGCCGTTGGCAGCAAAATCTGCCAAAAGTGAACTACCGGTCGACCGGTCGGTCGACCGGCCAACGGTCACATTTGACCGCTGGCAGCTACCAGTCGACCGCGCGGTCGACCGGACTCAGGTACAGAGAGCAAAGGCTCTCTGCACGGTCGACCGCTCGGTCGACCGGGTGCAACCCGAGAGAAACCTGCTCTCAGTCGGTCGACCGTGCGGTCGACCGGCTTATGGGTAAGCCAGCGTGCACGTATCCGTGCACGTCGGTCGACCACTTTGGTCGACCGGCTACTTGGTCTGGTCGACCGTCCGGTCGACCGACCTAGCCTGGCAGCAACAGTTCTTGTCAGAAAAACATGTAATTTTTAATCCTAAAAATTCCCATAAAAATCTCTAAAATTACACAAAATAGTTTTATCATTTTACATTGAAATATAAACTTGTGTTAAAAATTTCAAGCATTACGGACCATTTTTGTGTTATAGAGATTTTGCCAAAAACCAAAAACCGTATTTTCTAAAACTTGAATTTTTGAATAGAAAATATGTTTTGTCCAAAACTCATCCAAATACAAAAACATGATATTTAAACACTTTGAAGCATGTTGCATATGAATATAATCCAATATACAAGAAACATATATATATTCATGTTTTTGACTTTAATTCCAAAAATATGTTTTGTTAAAACACAAAACCTAAAGCACATGAATAGGTATATCAAACTAAGTTTGTCTAAGTAGTTGAAGCATGCATGTATATAGAACAAATCTAATATACATTAAACCATGTAAACTTATTTTGAATCTATCTATTCATGAAAACCAAGATCGGTTAAACCTAAAACCGAAAACCAATATTTAAAACGTGAAACGTGTGTGTTGTGAACTTGAGCATATCATACTATTCTAATCTTTACAAATGGATCTAAACAAACTCTAAACTATGGTACCGATGTCTTCTTGTAGAGCGCCGTCTCCAAGCCGACTCGATCCAAAACTTCGTGATCCACCGAGCTTGACTCCAATGAGTGCTATATATGATCTTGTCGCTCGGGCTCTTGAATCACCATGTGAATAGCTTCCAAATCATCTTGTTGAAGCTAATCACCTACTAACATCTTGATTAATAATCTGAAACTAATATCACAAGATTATTAGTACACATAACTACATGAGTTAATCATCATTAAAACTAGAGTGGAAGGCCTTTGGGCCAACAATACCTACAAGGAGTTTACACTAGAACTCTTGGACTCACAAGTCCCTCTCTTGTTCTCGCAAGAATTACACATGCAAGCACACTAGCTTGTCGAGGCCGCACCTCTACACCGAGCTCTCACAAGAACTCGAAGCAACGCGAACCTGCAAGTCCGCCTCCTCAAATACAAGATGAACACTTTGGTGATCTAAACACTTTGATCACCTAAAACTCTCTCACAACAAAGATCCCTATAGGATTGATGTAGTAATGGAGAGCTCAAGTACGTGTGAGAAAACTAGGGCTGATTTGGTGGTGAAGAACTCAAGAAATCTCTTTTATAAAATATTTTTGAAAACTCTCCTTTTGATATGAAAGTTTTAGCTCTAAGACAAGTGGAGATAAACACTAAAAGATGTAGGAAAAACTTGCTTGAAAACCCACTTAAAATTTTGTTACAAACAGCCCAAAATAGCCCCATATAAATAGGCTCCAAAAACTAGCCGTTGGGGACAACTCAGCAGACTTTTCTGCTGTCGGTCGACCGGCCAACAGTCAGATTTCTAACCATTGTGCCATCGGTCGACCGAGGCCTGGATACAGAGAGCAAAAGCTCTCTGCCGGTCGACCGTCCGGTCGATCGGGGCCAGATCCAGAGAGCAGAACTCTCTGGCGGTCAACCGGGTCGGTCGACCGGCCCTCCAGCCAAACAAGCCCGTGCACGTTTGTGCACATCGGTCGACCGACCTCTGGCTCGGTCGACCGTGCGGTCGACCGGCAGAAGGCTAGAACACAGGTTTTTAAGGATTAAAACTTGGTCTTTTTATCTTCAATAAAATCTCATAAATTCTACAAAAATAAGTTTATTGATATAATTTGATATACAAACATGTTTGATTAAAAATCAAAACATATTACAAACATTTTGAACTATTTTTATAATATAGAAGTTTTGCCTTAAACAAAATCTGTATTTTTTCAAAACAATTTTTTCAAAACTTTTCCAAATACAAAACAAGATATTCTAAACACTTTTAAAGCTTAGTGTGTATGGATATGATCCACTACACATATATGATGTAATATCTATGTTTTTAACAATAAGCTCTAAACTAAGTTTTGATAAAACATGTATATTTTGAAGCTTAAAAACCAAACCGGTATTTTTCAAAACGAAAATTCTTTTATGAAAACACATATAAATCTTGTGTGTGAGTGTATATGAACTTGGGCAATCTACCAACTAATCTATCCTTTACATTTTATCTAAAAACAAAATCTTGACACTTACAAATATGACACAAGTCTTCTTGGAAGTCTTCTCTTTGAAAATCTTCTTCTCCTTCTTGACTTGGTCCAAACCTTGATCTAATGAGCTAGACTCTTCTTGAGTACTTGAGCTCTTGAATCAACATGTACTAGCTCTAAAACTTGACTTTGAATCTTTTGGTGAAGCTAAACACCTACTAAGATCTTGATCAAATATCTGAGACTAATTAAACACAAGATCATTAGCACTATAACTACATGAGTTAATCATCATCAAAACTAGAGCGATGGGCCTTCGGGCCAACAATCTCCCCCTTTTTGATGATGACAAAACTCATGGAGTTATATATGCATGAATTAAAGATAAGCTTCATAGAAGCTCCCCCTTAACTCATGCATAACAATAACAAATAGATATTCAACGAAGTGCATAAAACTAAACAAATATATATGCATAAACAAGGTGAGAGAAACATGCATAAATCAAAAATTCTTCTCCCCAAAAACTTTCTCCCCCTTTTTGTATAAACTTTCAAAATCATTCTCCCCCTTTTTGTATAAACATAAAATATAACAGTATAAACTCAATATATGCATAAACTCAATATCTAAATATGCATATATAAACTCAAAATCATTCTCTTCCTTTTTGTCAATCATCAATAAAGGGGTGAAAAACAAATCAATAATAAAGATATATATGCGATATACATTCATGAAGAGGAAGACGGTAAGGGAGCTCCCTTGCATACATGCATTACATGAAGAAGGGATGACAAAATCCTAACTTACATAAAGCATAATATACAATGCATAAGTGGAGATGTTAAACTCCCCCTACACACGTGTATCGCATAAAGAAGAGATGTCAAGCTCCTCAATATAAGATACGCTCAACATGAATCTATATATAGAAGAGATGTTAAGCTCCCCTTGCATGTAGGCAATACATATCAACAAATTTTGAACAAAATTTTGATAATGCTTAAAGCAAAACTCTGAAATTTCTTAAAACAAAATTTTGGTAGCACTGTAAACGAACAAAATTTTAAGATAACAATTGAAGATTTGATACCAATTAAAATTGAAACATATTAATACCAATTGAACCAATTGAAATTTTGATACCAATTGAAGATACCAATTGAAATCGAAACATATTGATACCAATTGAAGTATATATACGAATTGAAATCGAAAACATTGTAAATTTTGATACCAATTAAAAGGTAAAATATGAAGTATATTTTGATATCAATTGAAATATCAAATAGAAAATAATGCATAAGCTCATTAAGATACCAATTAACATTTAATAATTAGTCAAGCTTAGTATAAACATAATTTGTGCTTTTAAATCAGTAAGGATATTGTAAATGAAGCACAATCAAAACATATATATATATATATATATATATATATATATATATATATATATATTATGAAAAGAAAATCCAATAGAAATTGATATTATTTGAAATATGAAGCATACATATATAAGAAAATATATATGAGTATACAAAAATAAAATTACATGAAGTCCATGTGTATAACTCATAGCAATCCACCCTATTCATGCACATATTAAAAATAGATGTTCAATAATGTACACAAGGCATGGACACATAACCATCCACCATTAAAGGGTAGAAGTTTCAAAAACAAGATTTTAAAAATAGATGTATTTTGAAAATACTACCAAATGAAGAATAAATAACTAGTTAAAATAATTTTTAAAAACTAGTTAAAGATCCTTCAAATAAGAAACTGAATCATATGTCTCATGAAGCATGCTAAAAACACAAGAGATGACACTCGAAATCTATAAAACTCAAAATTTTCATGAAAACAATGTCATGAGTAAACAAATGAAGTGAGTGCACAAGAATCATGTAAATAGCATTTTCATGAAAATGATCAATAAGGCTCAAAATAAACATGAATTTCTTTTTATCAAACAAATATGAAATCATAAAAAATCAACCTTCAAGGTATATGTATGTTCTATTAAAACTAACAATATACATACATATCCTAAACACAATCGAGTCCATAATGTAATTTGCATGAAGGCAAATGACTCAAGGGTATACATTTATATTTATTAGTTTTAGACAAGAATTAATATATATATGAAGCAAAATATGCACAAAAATAGGGAAAACAAGTGTTAAATGAAGGAATCATCAAAACTAGGTTATACATGTACATGTAATGAGTACAAAATAGCAATGAGGTACAAACAAATAAGAATCAATTGTTGCTCACAACTTGTACAAGTATATACATAAGTTTTAATGAAAGCTACATCTAAACAAGCATTCATCTCATGAAGCATAAACACAAAACATGATCATAAAAATATGCTAAAAATTATTAATGTAAAAGTATGTAAATAAAATAGGAGTTTAGAGATAGTTACCAAAATCACAAGCACTATACTTTGAGTCTCCAAACATGGTGGTCCTCCCACCAAACTTCCTTGAAAGCGGTGCATCGATTTTGTATGTCCATCAAGCCCATGCATCCACCACCAAGGCACCAAACCTCTCATGTCATGTGAGAGCCCACACCTACATCAAACACAAGAGGTAGGGATTTTGGTACCCATTTTCTTTTGGGTCCACGGGGGTTAGCATCAAATGGAACACAAATATTTTTATTTGCAAAATTTAAAGAATTTACTGTATCATAGCAAAGTCTTCCAAGATGGCCTTTGCGGCCACAATGTGTACATTTGTACACTCTAGCATGCACATGAGAATGAGTGCGATCATGATGTGCAAAGTGTGCATATGTATGCTGTGGGTGATGTGCATGAACATGTGGAGCTTGTTTCTTTTGAAACAAGGTTTTCAATCTATTATGATTAAATGCACAATTGCTCAAAGCAGAGCTCAAACAATTTATTCTATTTTTCAAAAATTTAATCTTATTTTTATCAATGGTAGCAAGAAGAGCATGGCAAGTATGAGAATCAATAATCTTTTTCTTTTTAGAAATATTTTCTTTTTCTTTTGAAACAATTTTTCTTTTCAGAGAATTGTTTTCTTCTAAAACAATTTCTTTTTCTTTTTCCACCAAATTAATTTTATTTTTTAAAGAATTATTTCCTTCACAAAGATTATTTAATTTAAAAAACAAGGAAATATTCTCCTTTTTCAAGGTTTCATTTTATTTAGAAATGTTTTCTAATTTATTTTGAAAAGAATCTTTTTCTTTTGAAATGGACTCTTATTTATTTTTTAATCTTTTATGGTCCTTTTTAAGTAAATCATATTTTTCAAGAAGTTGTTGACAAAATGAAGCAAGATCATCATATGACATGTCAACATCCTTATGAAGCTCGGATTCAGAATTTATTTCAAGGGGGTTATCCCCTTGGACCATGTAGCACAAGTTGGAAGCATCACTTCCATCATCCGAGTCACTACGCACATAATATTGCTTTTGTTCACCGAGGGAGACTAAAGTATTTCATACTATAAAAGCCGAATCAAAGTTAGAAACCCCAGATAAATATTCATCATTTAGGGTTGACTTTAAAGTATGGATGGCTTTTGCATTAGCCTCTAGATATTTGCCATTTAAACAATATGAATCTTTAATAGTGGCAAAGTAAACATGAATGCCTAGGGCTTTGAGGTACATTGAAATCTTAACTTTTCAAGTTTGGATGTTAAGAATATCAAACTTGGAGGTGACATGAAATCCATGTGTGTGTATAAATATTGTGATTAACTATAAATGAGGATCTTTAACTCTAGGTTGTTAGACCTAAATCAAGAGCACTATGCTTAGATACCAGTTGAAATCACCTAGAGGGGGGTGAATAGGTGACTAGCTAATATAATGATGAATTAATGCGAAATTAAAACTATATAATTAAACTAAATACTATTAAGCTAAACACACAAGGTATAACCTAAGAGTGTAGCCGAATTCCCGGTGAAGGGCTCTGAACTATCTCCTCAAGATTCCTCTAGATAAAAGTTAAGGTGCCGCTATGGCTCTCTTGGTTGAATACGAGTGTGAGCAAACAATCCCAAGCATATATCAATTTAAGGACAAGTATATATCAAGCATATAAAGAAGAAAGCAATATAAGCATGCAAGATATAAACACAAGTGAGAGATAGAGAGAAAGCAATCGCAAACACGGGAGATTTGTTTCGAGGTTCGAGCACCTTGCTCTATGTCCACGCCTTCAACACTATGAAGGATTTTCACTAGAATCGATCCCACCGGATCACTCGGTGCCGCAACACCTATAAGGAGTTCACACTAGAACTCTTGGACTCACTAGTCCCTCTCTTGTTCCCACAAGAACTACACACGCAAGCACACTAGCTTGCCGAGGCCGCACCTCTACACCGAGCTCTCACTAGAACTCGAAACAACGCGAACCCGCAAGTCCGCCTCCTCAAATACAAGATGAACACTTTGGTGATCTAAACACTTTGATCACCTAAAACTCTCTCACAACAAAGATCTCTATAGGATTGATATAGTAATGGATAGCTCAAGTATGTGTGAGAAAACTAGGATTGATTTGGTGGTGAAGAACTCAAGAAATCTCTTTTACAAAACACTCTTGAAAACTCTCTTTTTGATATGAAAGTTTTAGCTCTAAAACAAGTGGAGATAAACACTAAAAGATGTAGGAAAACTTGCTTGAAAACTCACTTGAAATCTTGTTATAAACAGCCCAAAACAGCCCCATATAAATAGGCTCCAAAAACTAGCCGTTGGGGACAACTCAACAGACTTTTCTGCTGTCGGTCGACCGCCCGGTCAACTGGTCAACGGTCAGATTTCTGACCGTTGTGCCATCGGTCGACCGGTCGGTCGACCGAGGCCTGGATACGGAGAGCAGAAGCTCTCTGCCGGTCGACCGCCCGTCGACCGGGGCCAAATCCAGATAGCAGAACTCTCTGGCGATCGACCGGGTCGGTCGACTGGCCCTCCAGCCAAACAAGGTCGTTCACGTTTGTGCACATTGGTCGACTGCCCGGTCGACCGACCTCTGTCTCGGTCGACCGGCAGAAGGCCAGAACACAGGTCTTTAAGGATTAAAACTTGATCTTTTTATCTTCAATAAAATCCTATAAATTCTCATAAATTCTACAAAAATAAGTTCATTGATATACTTTGATATACAAACATGTTTGATTAAAAATCAAAACATATTACAAACATTTTGAACTTTTTTTGTAATATAGAAGTTTTGCCTTAAACAAAAACCTGTATTTTTTCAAAACTTTTCCAAATACAAAACAAGATATTCTAAACACTTTTAAAGCTTAGTGTGTATGGATATGATCCACTACACATATATGATGTAATATCTATGTTTTTGATAATAAGCTCTAAAATAAGTTTTGATAAAATACATGTATATTTTGAAGCTTAAAAACCAAACCGATATTTTCTAAAATGAAAATTATTTTATCAAAACACATATAAATCTTGTGTGTGAGTGTATATGAACTTGAGCAATCCACCAGCTAATCTATCCTTTACATTTTATCTAAAAATAAAATCTTGACACTTACAAATATGACACAAGTCTTCTTGAAAATCTTCTCTTTGAAAATCTTCTTCTCCTTCTTGACTTGGTCCAAACATTGATCCAATGAGCTAGACTCCTCTTGAGTACTTAAGCTCTTGAATCAACATGTGCTAGCTCCAAAACTTGACTTTGAATCCTTTGGTGAAGCTAAACACCTACTAAGATCTTGACCAAATATCTGAGACTAATTAAACACAAGATCATTAGTACTATAACTACATGAGTTAATCATCATCAAAACTAGAGCGATGGGCCTTCGGGCCAACAGTTTCTAATCCTATAAAGCGTTGCTAGGTTACTCCAATCGGTTTCAAATATAACCATCAATATAGTTGCAGCAGTTAATAATAGACATTAAAATGGGAAAAAAAAGCTTAACAAATAAAATCAAAATAAACTTTAAACTCAAGTACAAAGCAACAAAATTAATTCTTCCGAAAGTTGCCTACATTAACACCCAAGTTTTATAGAATTTAGTTCATATTAAAAAAAACATGTAAATCAATATAAACTTCATAAGAAAAAGAGAAAAAGGAAAAAAAACACCAAATTTGTCAAAGATGATGCATCCTTGCTGATCTTCTTCTTCTTCGACATTCTGCCCATAATTCTCCAAAAAGCAAAGAAAAAGATTTATTGACAGATTAGAGATAGATTATTGGATTAATTCCTATACACCTTTTAGAATATAGTGCAGTTCTTTAAATAGACCTCGGAGTGCCAAATCTACCGACTTAGAGTTTCTAAAATATAATTTTAACCCTTTCAAAAAACTGGCAAAATTTCATCAGCATCCGCTAAAAGGGATGGCTAATCAGATGTATTTCTCAGTCAATCTGCTGTGAAAATTAAAACAGCTCTAATTTGGAGTAGAAAATTAACTGGTAAAAGCGCGTCATCAGATTTGACCAGTCAGCAGCTGATTAGCCGTTTGGACGGCCAATCAGTCGTCTGACTTCAGCCAATGGACTTGAAATTTTGGTGGATACTTTATCTTCATGTGTAGATCCACTTCTTGCTCCGGGTTCATCTCTGGGTCTATGTATCAGTGATTTCTTTACTGTAATTCTTCTCTTCATTGCTTTTCGGGTTTTTTTTCTTTAAAATGCTCTTAAATTTATATCTTCAAAATCATAAACAAAACTATCCATGTATCTTCAAAATCATAAACAAAACTATCCATGTAGAATTAAATATGGTAAAATAGGTATAAAAATAATGTGAAATATACATAAAAATCACAATTATCACACCCCATACTTAACTTTTGCTAGTCCTCAGCAAAATCCTAATTTAAAAAAAAACAATCTAAAATCCTAAAAACAAAATAAAAACTAACTCTCTTTCGTAGCAATTACGGTTGCACTTCATGCAATAAGCCGTTAAACCCCTAAGTTATCCTGAAATTACCTAGAGGGGGTGAATTGGTGATATGCTGGTCAAGTGCTGAATTTAAAACTATTAATTACTAAAACTATTACACAAATAATGACCAAGAAGTGAAGCTGAATTCCCTGTGAAGGACTCTAAACTTCTCCTTACGAAGAATAAGAGTTAAAGTGCTTTAATTGCCTTCTTGATTCAAACAAGTGTAAGCATACAAACTGTATTAAACATAAAGGATAGATAATTATGAACAATCCCACGTATGTATAGCAATTAAGCACAAGTGATATCAAGTATGTAATGATAAACATAATATAAGCATGGAAGATATATAAACAAGTGAGTAGAGTAGAGAGATAGAGAGAAGGCATCGCAAACACGGAGATATGTTTCGAGGTTCGAGCAACTTACTTTGCATCCTTGCCTTCACCGCAATGAAGGATTTCCACTATAGCTTGATCCCGCAAGATCACCAACGCTACAATTTTTCTCAAGAACTCTTGGACTCGCAAGTCCCTCACTCAGTGTCGTACCACCTACAACACGAGCCCACAAGCTCACTTTAAGACCACAACCTCAATCACTCAATTATGAAGAATGAACACACTTGAGATCAAGGTTTTTGATCCTCAAGAAAACTCACTCACAAATAAATGATTCCTATAGAATAGATTTAGAGTGAAAGCTCAAGCTTGTATGAGAAAACTTAAAATTTTAGACTAGAAGCTCTTTTGAAAACACTTGGGAAAACTTCTCTGAAGGTATATGAATTTTCAGCACAGAAACCAATTTCCCAAAAACTTATCTTCAAAATTTTTCCAAAACTCAAAAACTTGAAGAATAGGTTTGCAAAACTTTGAAACTCTTTGTTGAATAGATGTAAATGATTAAAGACCATAAACTATGTTGTTAGGGCATAAATAGTACCCCTATTAGAATTACTAAAAATAGCCATTAGAAAATCCAATCAAAAAAATTAACACATAAAACACGTTTTAGATTGTAGTCACATAGTAAATGGTTTAATACTTCTTTTGACAGCCCAAAGGCATTGTCAATAGCACAGTGTGTAAAGGCTCTAATTTTAGTTGTTGCAAAGCTCTGCCTGTCGACAGCATAATGGTGTTGTCGATAGCATAACTGATACAATGTGTTTCAGCTTTCGATAGTTGCCTTCGACAATCATAAGCAATCCATAGGACTCAAATACCGAACTCTTTGTAAAATGCTATCGACAGCTGATTGCACACGTGCATTGCATATTTAGAGTCATATATTCTCATTTATTTTGTAATAAAACTCTGCTATTTAATTCATTTTAATGTCTAATGATGTGCTGAGTAATTAATGAAGAAAACGGACAAACGGACCAGTTTTATCCAATTAAATCCAGTGATTTAAAATCTCAAGCAAATCAATGAGGATCTACTCAAATTCATAGGTTTAGAAGCAATTCTATATGAAGACAGAGTATATCAAAGAAGATAATCCCAATTAAGAATCAGTTAAAAATGGAATTTTGAAGATTCATTTGATCAGCTAAGGATCAACAAGAGATATCACAAAATCCAGAGCTCAAAACAGAAATCCCAATGGATAAAAGGAGATATCAGGACATCACAACCACTGAGCACCCAGATCTAGCCACCTGGCCAGATCTAGGCCGCAGAAATGCAGCCAAAGCTGCATTTCCGCAGCTATCTGTTTGAATTAGGTAGAGTGTTTGCTCCCCCTATCTTCATAAGCTATCCTTTATCCGATTTCTTCTATAAATATTGGCATTTTCGAAGGCAGAAGGGCACCACTCAACAGAGAGTTTACAATAGACTTTTTTATTTAGATTTAACTTAGATTTTTCTTTTCTGTTTTAATGTAATTTTTTATTTTTTTATATAACTGAGATCAGAGAGAAGTTTCATGAGAGAAAGAGAAGAAGGCTGTACTGAGAGTGACACCAGTGTAAGTTTTCTCCTTTTTTTATTTTTACTCTATTTCAATTAAAGTTACATTTTGTTTATTCTTCATTTTTCTTACTTACTTGCCTGGCTATGACTTGTAAATCTAAATGAATCCTACAGCCTCGAATCTGCCTTGCTCTTGCAAGTGCCACTGATGGCTTATAGTGATGGATATCTACTTCTGATTGTGTAATAGTTTAGAGTTCTTTTTTGCTTTGATCGATTTGAAATAGGGAAGATCCTATATGCCATGTTGTGATCGCCTTCAAGCCAAGGTAAATCGTTGCAACAGATCCAAGGTAAGCAAGCACCGAAGAGATAAGTAAATATTTCTTTTAGTTCTTTCTTTCTTTCTTTCTTAGGTTAGAAACATACTTATTCTTTCTTTATTCTTTTTTCTTTTTAGCTTAGTTTAGATACACACCAAAAACACCAACAACATCACCTTCTTCTTCTTCTCCTTTTTCATTACTAACACTTTTCTTTTCTTTTTAAGAAGCAAAGAAGAACTATTTAACCCGATCTAGTAACTTAAAAAAGAACTTGCTAAAAGTTTCTATCGCAGTCCCTCCTTGTGTATCACATCCCGCATAGCCACTTGCTATAGCAGTATAATTAAAGAATCTTGTACTATCTATTATCAATCTCTAAACTTCTATTTTTCTGTGTAGGTTTTCTCTCAATCAAAATTTTGGCGTCATTACAGGGGATCGAACCCGGGTCACCTGCATGACAAGCGAGAATACTCACCAGTATACTACAATGATTCCCTTATCCCATTTATGTCTAACCTAGTTTACAAAGAGCTGAAAAATATGCTTTTTCTTTGGGTCTGTCAATAGCTCAATCATCAGAGCTATCTACAGAAATAAAAACATAAATATAGACTTTTGTTCTTTATTTAAAATTCATTTTAATACAAATAAATTTCTATAAAATTCACAAAAATTTGTTCATATAAATACATTTGCGCATAAATATGTGGGGTTAAAAAATCAACACATATTCTAAACATTTGAAATTTTTTAGGATATAAAAATTATTTTGAAATAAAACTTGTTTTTCTAGAATGATTAAACATAACAATGTAAATCGGTTAAACCGAAACCCAATAAACTTGATCTTGAAAACTAGTATCAAGCTCTTGTGTGTGTGTGTGTGTGTGTGTACAAGCTTGAGCAATAGAAACTAAAGTATACTTTATAAAAATTCTAAACTTACAAACTCTAAACTCAAGTCTTCTTCTTGATGTAATTGTTCTCTCCATCTTGACTTGATCCAAACTAGATTCCTTCGAGGTAGACTCTTTCTTGAGTTCTTGATGTGATATTTATACTACAACAGTATACACATTAAAAGACACAACCATTCATGTTATTTTTTAACAAAAATGATGTTAAACATCAATTATTATTGTCAGTTGATCAAAACCGATGTTAATTACAATTTTTAATGTCGGTTCTTGAGAACTGACATTAAATCATTGAGATTTAACATCAGTTCTCTAAGAACCAATGTTAAACATATGATTTAATGTCAATTTCAAGGAACCAATGTTAAAACCAGAGATTAATGCCGGTTCTATGGAACCGACGTTAAATATCATGATTTAACGATGGTTCTAAGGAACCAACATTAAATCTATGGAATTTAACAACGGTTCTAATCAGAATTGATGTTAAATCCCTCACCCCCCAAAATAACCTACCTCCCCTCGGTCATCACTCTCTCATTTCTCTCTCAAATCTTCCCCTGTCGTTCCCCCTGGTCGACGAGCTATCTCCTCCTGTTGTTGCCTCTCTCTCTCCCTAAGCCCATTAATCTCCTGATGCCTTCTCTCTCTACCTGCCGCTCCCGCCACCCTATTTCCTCTCCGGTGAGCCCCCTCACCCCTCTCTCCGGCGAGCCTCCTCCTTCCCCTCTTTCCCCCCACGAATCTCACCTCCCCTATCATGCGCGCCGCCCTCTCTGGAAGCCCTTCGGTCCTCTCTCTCCATCCAGCAAGCCCCCTCCACGAGGCCCCCTCCGGCGACCCCTGATTTGCCCCCAACCTTTAAGGTATCACTCTTCCCTATATTCTCATATTTTGCTTAGAGAAAAATGCTAGTTTAGAAAATTTTGCAAAATTGCTTTGATGCTAAATTGGTGAAATTAGTGAAATTTTGATTAGAAAATTTAATTTTTAACGATCATTTTTTATAGAGCTGATGTTAATGATGAATATGTATATATGATGTGTGATATGTGTGATAAATGTGTGTGTGTGTGTAATGTACATGTGTGTATTTGTGTGTGATGTGTGTTTGTTAGTGTGTTTATATGTGCATGTGGGTGTGTGTTCATGTGTGTATTTATATATGTGTGTAATGTATGTGTGTGTTCATGTGTGCATGTGTGTGTGTGATGATGTGTGTGTTTGTATGTATGTGTTCATGTGTGTGCACGCCTTGTGGATCAGAAATTAATATTTTATTTGGATTTTTTTGTCATGTGTATCAAAAATTAATTTTTTATTTTTTATGTGTTGATATAGTAAAGATGGATCGGAAATGGATTCGTGCTAATCGGTTAAGTAAAGAATATAAGAAAGGTGTAAAGGAGTTTATCAACTTTGTTATAGAGCGTGTTGACAATCCGTGCATAAAATGCAGCTGTCTTGGTAAAGTTACCATTGAAGTATTAAGAGATCATTTATTTATTAATGGGTTTGATACAAGTTATACAAGATAGATATGACATGGTGAGAGCACAAGAGAAGATAGACCTATTAATTCAAGTGATAGAAGATATAATGAAAGGGAAGAAGTCGATTGTGATGAGGATGATAAATTAGAAGACATGATGCATGACATAGATGAATATTTTATTGATCGCCCCACACTTATTCGAGAGCTTGAAGAATGATGTAAAAAAATCTTTATATGTTAGTTGTTCTAAATTCACTAGGTTGTCTGCAGTGCTGATATTATACAATTTGAAAGCGGAAAATGGGTAGAACGATAAGAGTTTTACGTCTTTACTTAAAATCTTGAAAGATATACTTCCTGAGGACAATTAACTTCTGGATCGTATGTAAGAGGCCAAGAAAATCTTTCCTTTATGAGTATGGATTACGAAAAGATACATTCTTGCCCTAATGATTGTATTTTGTACCGAAAAGAATATGAACATTTAGAGAAATGTCCGATGTGTGAAAGGTCATGATATAAAACAAATGACAAATCTTTAGCTGGTATTATGGTATTTTTCAATAATACCTAGATTTAAATACATGTTTAAGAATGCAGAACATGCGAAGAGCTTTATGTGGTATTCAGATGGGAAGATTATTGATAGTATGTTGTCACATCCGGCTGATTCTTCACAATAGAATATACTTAATGGAAAATTTTCTAAATTTGGGCGTGATGCAAGGAATCTTCAGCTAGGTCTTTCGACTGATGAAATGAATCAACATTGTAACATGAGTAGCACATACAGTACATGGTCAGTTGTGTTGACTATTTATAATCTTTCTCAATGGCTGTGCATGAAGCACAGATTTCTTATGATTTCATTACTGATATTGGATCCCAGAAAACCAGAAAATGATATACATGTTTATTTGACACCTATTATTGAGGACCTAAAGATAATGTGGGAGAAAGGAGTAAAAGTATTTGATGCATATCGTCAAGAATTATTCACAATTCGAGCTATATTACTTTGGACAATCAATGATTTTTCAGTATATGGTAACTTTTCAGGGTACAGTGTTAAAAAACACAAAGCATGTCCCATATTTGAAGAAGACACATTTTCTATTCAATTAAAGCACAGGAGAAAAATAGTATATCTTGATACTCAGAGGTTCTTGTCCACATTACATTGTTATCGGAGGCTACGAAAAGCATTCAATGAATCTACAGAAGAAGAAAAATCTCCAAAAGCTATGAATGATGAACATATATGAAGAGGTGAAACATCTCATGCCAAGTTGTGAAAAAGTACAACAAAATGCAATTGAAAAGATGTGTGAAAGAAACAATCAATATTTTTTTATCTCCCTTATTAGAAGTATTTGTTTGTGAGATATTGCCTTGATGTCATGCACATTGAGAAAAATTAACCTTGTGTGGGTTATAAACATGTAATCGCTTACCGAAAAGAAGATACTAAGAGGAGTGAGATATTCACGATTTAAGAAAACTTACGCCAAGTGTAATTCATCACACAGTTGAGATAAAGATACTTGTAATAATTCATTCTGTATCTAATAGTTTAGGTAATAAGTTATACTAATAATTTTGATAATTGGGGGTGATTATGAAATTTTATTGTTAAGAGGGATAATCAAGGATGATTAATGAACAGTTCTAAGTAATTATGGATCTAAACTAAATTATATCAAGAAACCTAAGAAACTATTGATCTAGTAAATACTATTACATTTTCTCGCAAGATTAACTAGGATGATATCAAAATCCTTATAATACTGAGACAACTAATAAGTTACTCTTACTTATTGATAACTAAACCACTTCGTATTGATTTTGTGTTAAAAAGGATAAGAAATGAGTCTATCATCAAGTTTTAGCATAGCTTATATCCAAGGTATGCATCTGCCTTGCAGACTCTTTGAATCATAAATCTTTAAAGTTTTTTCTTAAAATAATCATGAATATTTAATAGATTAATATAGAATGGAGAACCGGTAAATCCTTGGCAAGATAAGAAATTGATGTGTAGTCTGATGATTGATTAAGATATTGCTTAAACAGATAACCCGTGTTATGTACTGAACCAACTAAGAACATGAGTGGGTAGTTTAGTCGATCTCATTAATCGAATACTGATATGATTGTTTGATTGAATTGTTGGGACAGACTGTTCATACCTATCGTTTTGTCCTATCCAACTTAGATATAGTTATCCATGTATCACATAGAGCATCTCCATTAGAGAGACACCACGAAATGAATTTAATCTTATGCCATCTCTTATTGAACTAGTTACTTGATGTAAATAGTTTGATCTCAAAATCTATTGCTGGAATGAGTGCCTAGTATTAGTATCTGTTCTAGACTTAAAATCTAACTACCTTAAGGGTCGGTGAGTGTACTAGAACTCTTAATTCATTAAGTCACTGTTTAGTTAGATTATCACTAATAATTACTTATCTTTTTATGATAATTGGATATAACATGTAGATATACATGTTGTTGCTTAAAATAAAAGAAATTTATACATGTTTAAAGGGATAAGTTAAAGGAATGATTAATTAAGTGTGTAACTTGATTAAGCTCTTGGTTTTCGATATATTATCTTATGAAGTGGGTGTTTGACTATTAATGTTAATTATATGAAGCATATGATAGAACTGAACCATGTTGTACAAAGAAGTAAATAGTGTTGGCTTGATATATTATATAGAGATAGATATACGTATACATGAATGTGTAGTGAATATATAGGTATAAGATTGATTGTGTTTGATGCTTGAATATCATAAATTATGGATGTATATATGAGAATAGAATGTGTTTATATACGAAATGTTGTTATTTCATTTTGTTATGAAGGAAAGGGTCGGGCAAGAGCTGATGGGTACGAAGACGGGCATGAACTTGTGTATCATGATATGAAGGAAGGGGTCAGGCGGGAGCCGGTGGGTACGAAGACGGGATGTGAGACATATGTATGATATAGAGTAAAAATATTGTTTATCCAATATGATCAATGTTGTATGCCTGTCCTTGATGCAGGACAGTGAAATCTTACTTTATTATAAAAGAACATGATATATGTAATATGATGCGTGAATGTACAAGGGTTTATCCATGAAATACTCCTAGCGTGATATGATTATATGATATAAAAGTATATTTATGATATAGGTATTATCTGGATATATAAACTATGTTATGATTTAATTATTGTGAGTGATGTACTGTCAAGAATGGTATACGAGATAGCATGTGTAATACGAGTTGTGTATACATAAGATGAATTTGATAATAAACTCTAGGTAATTAAAAGTGCATGTATTATACAATAAAGAAATTCAAGTAAGTCAAAGAGTCATTGACCGTAGGAGTCAGGCCGTTCCAAGACTATAGAGATAGCCGGTTGACTGTTTACCATGATATATTATTAACTTCTTGTTTCTCTTCTTCATCCGCACTCATGTTTGATATTTGAAGAAGAGCATGCTTCCTTTTACTCTGACATGTATATTATTTTCTTGATTTCTTTTGACTCTACTCACTGAGCTGTCGAGCTCACCCCCTCCTAATTTCATGTTTTCAGGTTACGGCAAATGTGGAGGCCCAGCTTCAATTTATGGGCATTATATTGAGAATTCTGTAAAATAGTGAAAATATTGTAGATATATTTATGTGTTAATACTTGTTAAGTCTCTTATTGTACATGCTCATAGCCTTATTCGATATGTACTTGTAACATGCATTATATTTGTCAGAAGTATTTATGTAGAGATTAGTTAGTTTATGATAACCATGATTAGTTACAGCCATAATAATTCTGAGTTATACTGCGAATATGATCGGGGCGGAACAAGCACTCGACAACGTGTATTTTATGAAATCAATATAATTGTATATGTGCTAATGTTCCCTCGATACTTCCGTTATAGCATCGGCTCAACGGATCGAATCCACAGGGACGGGAGGCGATAGAAGCATTAACAGTTCTCAGTCACGTCAGTTGTTAACAACTTCTTCTTTGCTAAAGAATTAGAAAGGGTAAAAGAAAAAGAAAAGAAATCTAGAAGTGATAGGTGAAGAAGGCGGTGAAAATGATGTGAAAATAAAAGAGAAGTGGTTTGGAAAACAAAATAGAAAAGAAGATGAAGCTTGTGGTAAAGAAAATAAAAACAAAGGTGAACAAAGAAGGTGAAAACAATGATGAAAAGATAAAAGAAGTGTTTTGAAATCAATTTTAAAACAAAGTAAAAAGAAAGGAGAATACTATGAAAGAAATCTCATAGTTTCTAACTACTAATTACTCCACTAACATGCTAACCTCTTAGTGATAGTAGCCTCGCATGGATCCTTGGCCATCACTAGTCCTTGGCTTCAAGAGATGATACAAAGCATGCGAAATAAGATGGTTCTTCATATTCAAACTTGCATCAAAAGCAAGCTAATACAAACATTAGATCATCAAAACTATTAGGAGCAAGCATGAAATAAGAGAGAGTTAGCTTAGTTAGCAAGTTAGCAAGTTAGATGTTAGAACCCATCATCATGAGCCATCAATGGCTCTTGCAAGAGCAAGGCGTTGTAGAGGCTATTAGATTCATATGGATTATCAAGTAAGTGGTTAGCTAGTTAGTGATTAGTAGTTAGTCACCATGAGAGAAAATCTAGCTAAGCATCATATAGAAGATGGAGAAGATTACAATGGAGAAGAAAGGAGACACCTTTACATAAATTGTCACCATCTATTATATTAATATCTCTCTATCTCTCTCTGAATCAACTCAGCCCTAATACATGATTTATAAAAGAAAAGAAAATATAAAATAAAAGAGAAATAAAATCCTAATCTACAACAAAAAGAGAGAAAACCTAGCCTATTTGCAATCTGCTTACATTTCAGCCAAACCCTGCAGTATTTATAGGCAAAAGGAGGTTTCAGAAGACGAGACGAGGCCGCGCGTCAAAAATTGATGCATCAAAAATTGACGTTTCCGCGGCAATACCAGGGACCTAGGTCCCTGGTTTTGGTACGTGGGTTTTTTGCGCTTCGGGGACCTTCCAGATATGCTCAGATTCGGGTATTTTCGTCCGGATATTCATCTGACGTGCGCAAGGTCTAGGTTCAATGTATCTTCTACAAGATCCCTTGCTTGGCCCCCAAGAAATGCAGATTTAATTCTCCGAAAATGGGTTTTATTAAGCTTTTATTACCCTTTTGCCCTTCTTGTCTTCATTATCTGCAAGAGAGACCAAAGCATGGTTTAGACCGACATTTTATTCATAAATCAGTAGGAAAATGCGATACAATAATACAGAATTGTAGACTAATCACACCCCCACACTTATCTTTTACTCGCTCCGAGCAAAACAAGAAAAGAAAAACTATACTACAAATGTTATTATACCACTTTCACAGGTAACGCGATTGCACTGAGCGCGTGCAACAAGCCGTTAAACCTCTAGGTTTCCCCTAGAGGAGGAGTTTTTTCTCCTGAGGGTTTTCAGCGGATTGCAGCCACAAAATCTATAAAGAAAGAAGACAAATGTTAGTATTTTTAAAACACATTTTAGAAGAGAGACAAGTTTATGAAAAAATTTTGCAAAAATATAAGCGATCTAAGGTCATAAGTCCACCAAAAAATTTTCTTCCTTAAACTTAATCTATATACAAGATCTTGTCTTTAATTAAGGTAAGAATTCAAAATTGAATTGAATATTTTATCCTTCATAAAACCTAGATAATCTACACTTTGTGATAGAAAAATTTCTAGGATTTCAACTATAACCATCAAGCCATTTATTTTTATATATATATTTTTCTTTTTTTCTTCTTTTAGTTTTCTTAGGCTTTCTAGTTTACACGGGTAGTGAGCCTTTAACCGATAACTCCTAGACCAGATGATCTTAGGGTACCAGATGAGAAAACATCCCTCGGGTTTAAGGACTCGAGTAAACAAGGCTGCAAAACTAAGAGGGATTATTTGTTCCTTATTACCACCTTTAGGCATGAATAATCATGCTTCTTGAGGATAGTTATCCACCTTAATAAGTGATTTTTTTCTTCATATATAATATATATTTTTTCTTTTTATCTATTTTTGCTTTATAGCATTTTAGGTCTTTATTTCCATCCCTAAAATTGTGTTTGTGTGAAGTGCAAACTATATAAGGCAAAAAATTCAAGATAAAATTATCTCCCGAATCTTTTATATTTAACCTATAATTTTAAACAAGATCTATTATTTCAACTAGGTTTAAGATGTCATAATTGAGGTTTCCTTAATTTCTAAGATCATCTTAATTTTCTTTAAAAATAGATCAAAACATTGTCTCTTATTTCAAACGTTTTTAAAAGAAAAGAAAAATCCTATACAAAGAAAAATTCTAAGAATATCCTAAAAGAAGTGAAAAAGAAAGAAAATCTAAAAAACTCTACGTTAGTAGACCATTCCCCACACTTATCTCGTGCATTGTTCTCAATGCATCGTGATGTATGTATGCATGAAATAAATAGAGAGGGAAGGAAAAATCACCTCAAGGTGGTGGTTCCGGTGGTGGTCTGATGGGTCCACGAAAATCTAATTTGCATGGAGTTCTCAGGAACCCACCAGAGACTTCTATAATACAACTCATTATTATGATGTATATATGAATGTTTTTTATTAAAATTTTATCCCATCTAATTTTCAAATTTTCAAAATAATTTCAGAGTCAACTTTATCAACATCCTTGTTCCAAAATGGAGTGTGAAAAGATGGAATGATTGATTTAGACTCAGGAAGTACAGGAACTAAGACCGACTCAGAAAAGTGACTGAAGTTAAGGAAAGGTTCAGGAGTCGAGATTGGTTCAGGAAGTGGGTCCAAATTAAGAAGTTGAAATCCTATTCCACATTCATTTTCCCACAATGGAATGTGACCTTCTAAGATAGGTGATTCAAGTTCAAGAATGACAAGTATGAGAATCAAAATTGACTCTAAAATGTTGATCAATTTGGGTAGCAAAACAGGAGTCAATATTGATTCAGGAATTTGAACTGGATCACAAATTTGAGAATCTAGGTCACATTCCTTATTAAGTTCAATTTCATAAAAATGAGAACTTAACAATTTCTCAAGTGCAATTTGTTGATCATAAAAGATTGGTGATTCAATTTCACGATGGACTGGCACAGGATCCAATATTGACTTGGGAAAATACCTGAAATTAGGTAAAAATACCTCAGTCATTATTGAATCAGGAAGTGGAATTGAATTATCAAGTTGAAATTTAAGATCTTATTCATGCTCAAGTTCAATCTCAGGAAAAGGATAACTTGCTAAAACGTTAATAGGATTTTCAAAATTTGAAGTTTGGTCAAGTTCAAATGGGTATGCTGAAATTGAATCTTGGTTTCTAAAACAACATGATTCCTGGTCTAGATTGATAGAGTTAGAGATATCTGGATTGGTCAAACGTTGATGAGAGTGAGTTTTCTCATTCCTATGAATGTTAACCTATTGACTCAGTTGTGTTTCTAACCTATCGATAGACTGGGCAAAATATTTTTGAAATTGTTGTGAGGCCTCATGCAAGATTTCTGTACTCTTTTCTAGCTCATATTTTTCTTCAAATGGTTGTTCTAGAAAGGGAGTGTAGGAATCTTAGTTTTGAAAAAATTATGAAGATTGTGAGTTCAACAAGTTTGAGATTGTCGCTTGACTCACGCAAGAGTCCCTCAGTCAATTCCAAGATGAATGTTTGATCATTTTGAAGAGGTGGGACTGAGTAAGACTCTTGAAAATATTGTGGAATTGGGGAGGCCAACATGTTCTGAAATTGTCGCTCGACCTCTTGCAGGTTGGCTTCTATACCCTTTTCTAACTCAGATTTTTCTTCAATTGGTGATTCTAGAAAAGAAGTATAGGAAGCAAAATTGGGAAATAAATATTATGAAAATTGTGAAAATTATGGACAAGGTGGTTAAAAATTTAACTCGGGAAAGTTGAATCCCCATTTACTCTGTAAAGAGTTAAAATTATTTTTGAAATGTTGGTGATCAGATAAACGGTATGGGTTATATTGGGTCGAATACATCCAATCCAGATTATTTGGTTGGGTCATGTTGTTCAAAGCTGGGTTGGAGCTATTCAACAATGAGGCTGATGTGAAGTATGGATTCATATTAGGATTGAAAAAATTGTTGTTGAATTCTATTTCACAAACAAACACAAACAAGAATGAGAAAACAAACAAACAAACAAAAAGAAAGAAAATCAAAACCAAGCCTATACTAGGGTTGACCTAGACCTGGACGACTCCCAACTCGTCGATTACCCGGGGGAGGTTGTTGTATGAATCTGACCACAAGCTAATCGGCCAGGTAGGGGCAAAATACGGTAGGAGGTATCCGTGCGTAAGCAGCGGGCCTTAATTACGCCAAACCACGGTATTTTCGAGGCGTAACCTCTTAATCTCTAACCTTAGACACTGATTTCACAAGAGTATGATTCAAACAAGTTTCACCCTCAGTCAATCTCTTAATGAGTCTGAGATGTCCCTAGGGGCCAACGTCTATCAATTTTTATTAGGGCTTGGGTTGTGTGAGTGAGGAGGTGATTTTTGGGCTAAGAAAGGGTGATGAAATCTCACCTTATTTTGTATTGGGTTATGCCCTTAATTTCAATTCGTGCAAGTATGCAATATAGACAAGAATATAACACAAAGCGAGTAAATCACCCACGTGTTTGTCCTATGCTATATGCAATGTCATATGTACACCTCAGTCCAGATCACAACAACAGAACAAAATACAGTATATTAAAATTGAATTTGACACGTGCCTAAATGCAAATGTCTAAACCGTTTGAAAAGCGTCCAATTATCGTATTTTAGTTCTTTAATTTATTACAATGTGTAGGCAATCAAAATAGAAAACAGATAGCAGAAATCACAAATATATGCAATATAGAAGCAGCCTGCAATATATAAGTCCAAGATCTCAAAAATGTGCCGCGTTTTCGTGGCTTTTAATGAGATTCCGCGGCAAATGCTTAAGCAACAGCTCCCTGCCTTCTTGAGTAGAGAGATACAACCAAGCTTAACTTTCTGCAATGTTCAGTTTCTACAATTGTTACCCTGCACACCAAAACAGAGAAGAAAATGTTAACAAAAATGTGAGTCTAAACCATTCCCATCCCCGGCAACGGCGCCAAAATTTGATTGGGGCGGAATAAGCACTAAAAAATGTGTGTTTTATGAAATCAATGTAATTATGTATGTGCTAATGTTCCCTTGATACTTCCGTTATAGCATTGGCTCAACGGGTCGAATCCACAGGGACAGGAAGCGATAGAAGCATTAACAATTCTTATTCACGTCAGTTGTTAACGAGTTCTTCTTTGCTAAAGAATTAGAAAAAGTAAATAAAAAGAAAAGAAATCTAGAAGTTATAGGTGAAGAAGGCGATGAAAACGATGTGAAAATAAAAGAGAAGTGGTTTGGAAAATAAATAGAAAAGAAGATGAAGCTTGTGTTAAAGAATATGAAAACAAAGGTGAACAAAGACGAAGGTGAAAACAACTATGAAAAGATAAAAGAAGTGTTTTGAAATCGACTTTTAAAACAAAGTAAAAAAGAAAGGAGAATACTATGAAAGAAATCTCATGGTTTCTAGCTACTAATTACTCTACTAACATGCTAACCTCTTAGTGATGGTTGCCTCACATGGATCCTTGGCCATCACTAGTCCTTGGCTTCAAGAGATAATACAAAGCATGGCAAATAAGATGGTTCTTCATATTCAAACTTGCATCAAGAACAAGCTAATACAAACATTAGATCATCAAAGCTATCAGGAGCAAACATGAAATAAGAGAGAGTTAGCTTGGTTAGCAAGTTAGCAAGTTAGATGTTAGAACCCATCATCATGAGCTATCAATGGCTTTTGCAAGAGCAAGGCCTTGTAGAGGCTATTAGATTCATATGGATTATCAAGTAAGTGGTTAGCTAGTTGTGGTTAGTAATTAGTCACCATGAGAGAAAATCTAGCTAAGCATCATGTAGAAGATGGAGAAGATTACAAAGGAGAAGAAAGGAGACACCTTTATATAGATTGTCACCATCTATTACATCAATATCTCTCTATCTCTCTGAATCAACTCAGCCCTAATACATGATCTATAAATGAAAAGAAAATACAAAATAAAAGAGAAAAAAAATCCTAATGTACAACAAAAAGAGAGAAAACCTAGCCTATTTGCAATCTGCTTGCGTTTCGACCAAACCCTGCAGTATTATAGGCAAAAGGAGGTTACAGAAGACGAGACGAGACCACGCGTTGAAAATCAACACGTGGACCAACCATACGGCCGCGAAAACGCGGCCAGAGCCACGTTTTCATGGCGATACTAGTGACCTAGGTCCCTGGTTTTGGTACGTGGGTTTGTTGCGCTTCAGGGACCTTCCAGATATGCTCAGATTTGGGTATTTTCGTCCGGATATTCGTCTGACGTGCGCAAGGGTCTAGGTTCAATGTATCTTTTAGAAGATCCCTTACTTAGCCTCCAAGAAAAGTGGATTTAATTACCCGAAAATGGGTTTAATTAAGATTTTATTACCCTTTTGCCCTCCTTGTCTTGATTATCTACAAGAGAGACCAAAGCACGGTTTATACCGACATTTTATTCATAAATCAGTAGGAAAATACGATATAATAATACAGAATTATAGACTAATCACAATGCCGGAGGGGCACTCTCGAGCGTATAATTATTGTGTTTCACATAAGTAGGTGATGTAAAGCCGAAATATTATTATGATTGCGTGGATGATTGCTGAGTTTAATTTATGTGTTGAGATTGAGAATAAGTAGGTTGATGTTGGCCGAAACTATTTGTGGGTTTATATTGTATATCGGTCAGATCCGTATTTACAAAGGAGGTCTGCTGAAATTTTAAAGAATTTGAAGATAATTATGATAATCTGTTAATTTAGAAGAATATTTATTTTAATTGAGAATATTAAAAATCTGGGACCGTTACTGTTGGTATCAGAGCGCAGGATTTAGAACGAGTATTTGATCAAGAATGGTTATCATAGGAAGAAAATTGATTACTAGAATTAATTGCTATAATTGATAAGTATGTGTGTGTTTTGTATGCATTGAATGTTGCTTGATATAGGTAGTTTAAGGGGTTAATGAGTTCTTAAGTGTATGATTAATCTCGAAACACGAGATATTTGATCACTGTCTTATGTTCGGATTATGTTACCCATATGCCATGATCCAGATGTGCCCTGCTGGGGATGTGGGCCCCCAATATGAGCTGCCAGTAGTATGGGATACTGGAGTAAGGGAATATTTTTCATATCAAGCGAGTCAAAATTAACTCGGGTCATAAGAACATAGCATAGAGTCTGATCAAAAGGGAATGAATTCTCGAGGAGAAAGATTGAGGAAGATATTGCACTAAAGAAGGATTTTGTGATGTATAAGAGTAATGTTAAAGTTTCACAATTATCTATTCTGGACATGCAAATTTTTGAGGACAAAACTTTTGTAAGGGGGAAGAACTGTAACACTCTGATTTTTAAAATTCTGATTTAATACTCTAATCATGATTGATGAGATTATTTAGAATAATTGTAAATTATATTTAATTAATTTTGAGTGAAAACAATTTAGAAAAACATCTGGGAAAATTCATAGTGAAATAAAAATTTGTAATTATTGTTGGCCCAAGAGGTTACACTCTCCAATTGTTTTGTGTTTTGATGATGACAAACCAAATAAGAGCTATTTGGTACTAATGAATTTGCTTAAGACAAGTTTCAGGATAAGTACCATGTTTGAAGGCCATTGCTTGCTATTGCAACAACTTCTAGGTTCATGAAGCTATGAAGGCATATTGCACATCAAGGAAGGATCATAGAAGAAGAAGGCTCTAGCAAGGATAGCATGGCTCAAAGACTTGAAGATTGCTCAAGAAGTCCTCAATTATTTTGTTTTTAGTTTTATAGTTTGTTAAAGAATAGTGGATAGGTTTGAAGCTCTATCACACACGTTTTTGCGCACATACTTGATCCAAAATAATTTCTTATATTTTATACAAAAATATTTTGCATACAAGATTTTGCCTACAGATATATATTTATGTTTTATGGTAATCCCTGTTCAAAAGTATTTTTGTCAAAATCAAAATCCCTTTAATTTTCTGTCCAAAACCTGGTTTTTGACCTGAACCAGTCGACCGGACAGTCGACCGGACCTATGACAGGTTTGGTCGGTTGACCGGCCCAGTCGACTGTAGTTCTGGGTGTACATGTATCAGTGTGCACGTTTTTGCGGTCGACCGCACGGTCGACCGACTGTAACCCAGTCTGCTCTCGGTTAGTTTGGGTCGACCGGGCGGTCGACCGCTGGCCTGCAACGGTCAGATTTTTTGTACGTGCGGTCGACCGGCCAGTCGACCGGACTAGCCGTTTGAACAGTAACGGGCATTTTTCTGAGCTATTTTATTTTGTCTTTTTGTGTTTAAAATTTGATTTAGGGATATATTTCAAATCTAATATGACTTAATTAACCTTAAGTTTGTATTATCCCTTAACCCTAACCCTCTCCTATAAATAGGGGTGTTTGGGGAGAGATTGGTTACAACAATTTTTGCAAGAAAAATTCAAAAGTTTAAGGCATTCAAAAGAGCTTTGTTTCTTGATTTTTGTGCTGAAATTCTCTCTCATTTTCTGAAGTGGTTTTTGAAATTCTCTCTGATTTAATTTTCTTTCTTCACTTACAACAAGAGCTTCATTCCTACTCATTGTTCTCTAAGGACCTTTTGTAAGGGAAGAGACATTTGAAAGAGAGAGTTTGTGGTCTTTTGACTACTCGGAAATTGCTTGTAATCGAGATTGTGGAGTTGGGTACTCCGGTGTAATTGTGATTTCTTTGTGATAGTGGAAGTAGCTAGAATCCTTCTGGGGAAGGCGGGGAGTAGAGCTGGGTGCTCGAACCTCGATAACATATCCTTGTGTTTGCGATTGGTTTACATTCTTGCACTTATTACTTGCTTATCATCATCATTACTATATTTACTTGCTTCCATTCATCTTGTGAATCTTGTGTGGTGATTGTTACATCTTAATTTTTAATTTGTCCATTGATTAGCATTATCACCTATTCACCCCCCTCTAGGTGATTTTCAATTGGTATCAGAGCTTAGACTCTAGGTTTTGGCTTAACATCCATAGAGAGATCCTTAAAATTTGCTAATCAACACTCTCATTCATACATTCATACACTAGTAAACATGGCCGATAACATTAAAATCCCTCCTAAATTTGATGGACTAAATTTCCCTATTTGGAAGGTTAGGATGACTATATTTTTGCAATCTTTGGGTAGCTTAGTGGCCAAGTCCTTGACCAAACCCTTTGTAGCACCCGATGGTGATGAGAGCACTTGGACCGACTTCAACTTTAGAGAATATGAGGCTAACTCCAAGGCCCAAAACTCCCTATTAACCGCCTTGAATGAGGATGACCTTACACGGGTAATTCATTGCCAATCCGCCTATGAGATTTGGCAACACTTATTGGTCACACACGAAGGGACTTCACAAGTCAAGAGAGCTAAGATAGATCTCTTGAGGTCCCAATATGAGTCATTTAAAATGATTGATGATTAGTCTATTGATAGTATGATTACAAGGTCTACTAAAATCACTAATGGTCTTTCTTCCTTAGGTGATGACATCTCCAACGATCAAAAGGTGCGGAAAGTGATTCGGGCTCTTCCGTCTTCATGGGAGATAAAGGCCACCACCTTAAAAGAATTGAATAACAAGGACGAGATGGACCTCATTAGTCTCATTGGGAACCTAAAGACCCATGAGATGGAGAAGAAGGCAAGAGAAGAGGCCACTACTTCAAAGAAGAAATTCATAGCCTTCAAGACTTCATCCACCAATGATGACGATGAAGAAGACGAAGAAGATGATGAGGAGCTAACTCTACTTGTGCGGAATGTCAAGAGGTTGTACCGGAAGAACAAGCTCAACTTCCGGAAGAAATTTGAAGGTAAAGAGGAGAGACGGATCATTTGCTACAATTGCCGCAAACCCGGACATATCATGACGGATTGCCCGGAGTTTAAGAAGAAGATGACTTCCTCCTTCAAGCCAAAGAAGCCGGAGGAAAAGAAAGCATACAAGGCAACGTGGGATTCGGAGAGCGAGTCCGAAGAAGAGGTGGATACGGCGAACATGTGTTTCATGGCAAACACTCCTAAGGTAACCCCTCAATCTCATGATGATGAAGATGATGAACTAAGTAAGGAAGTTCTTGTACATGCCTTTGTTGAACTTTCTGAAACTTATGACAATAAAAAGATTGAATGTTTTAAATTACAAAAAGAAGTTGCTTTTCTTAAAAATCAACTTGCTATGGTTTCTAAAGAAAAAGATGATATTTCTTCTAATCTTATTTCTCTTCAAAATGAGTTTAATGCCTACAAGGTTTCTTGTAAGGGAAAATCCCCTATTGTTGATGAAAAAGAAATTTCTTCTTTTAAATCTAAAATAAATGATTTTGAAAAAGTTTTAAATGATTGTGCTTTTAATACAAAAAAACTTGAGAACATGTTTTCTAAAAAGCACACCTCACATGTTAAGTCTACTCATGCTCACACTACACATGCTAAATCTTTTCATGCTCACAACTCTCATGCTCACAAATCACATACTCATTATGCTTTCAAATATGGTAGAGTATATAGATGCACGTATTGTGGTAAGAATGGACATTTAGCTAAATTTGTTATGACCAAGTTAATAGATCAAATAATCTTATTTGGGTTAATGAAACTAACCCCCTAGGACCCAAGAAAATGTGGGTACCAAAATCAAGTCCTAAATTATTTGATGTAGGTACACACCAAGGCTCCAAGACGTAGGGAGCGGTGGTACCTTGATAGTGGTTGTTCAAGACATATGACGTGGGATATCAACAACTTTACAACCCTATCAAGGTACATGGAAGGTGTCTCCGTCACCTTCGGGGATGACTCCAAAGGAACTATCATCGGTATAGGTAACATTCAAATTGGTGCATCTCCTATTATAGAGAATGTTATTTTAGTAGATGGTTTAAAACATAATTTGCTTAGCATTAGTCAACTTTGTGACCGTGGACTTAAAGTTATTTTTGATGATTTTTCTTGCAAGATTTTTGATGTTAAATCCGATGTTTGTATTCTTACCGGTTTTCGTGATAATAATGTTTACATTATTGACATGCTTAATTTAGATGTTCTACTAAATGCTTGAATGCTTTTGATGAAAATTCTTGGCTTTGGCATAGAAGATTAGGACATGCATCTTTTGACCATCTTGCTAGAATTAATTCTAAGGATTTAGTAAAGGGTATACCTTGCTTGAAGTTTGAGAAAGACCGCATTTGTGGTGCGTGCCAACTTGGGAAACAAACCAAGTCTTCCTTCAAACCAATTAAGGATATCATGACTACTAGGCCCTTAGAACTAATTCATATGGATCTTTTTGGATCAACACAAACTAAAAGTTTAAATGGTAGTAGATTTGCATTTGTTTTAGTTGATGATTTTTCCCGTTTCACTTGGGTTTTCTTCTTGCAAAGTAAAGATCAAACATTTTCATATTTCAAAATCTTTCGAAAAAGGGTTGAAAAAGAAAAAGGTTTTTCGATTTTGAGAATAAGGAGTGATAGAGGTGGTGAGTTTGTTAACCAACTCTTCATGACTTATTGTGATGAAAAGGGAATAAAGCATGAAATGTCTTGTCCTAGGACTCCACAACAAAATGGAGTTGTAGAAAGGAAAAATAGAACACTTCAAGAGATGGCTAGGACAATGATAAGTGAATAGGACCTCCCTCAATATTTATGGGCCGAGGCCGTAAACACCGCATGCTATATTTCAAATCGTATTTATGTGTGTAAGAATTCTTCCAAAACATCTTTTGAAATGTATCATTCTAGAAAACCTAATGTTGCATATTTTAAAGTTTTTGGATGCAAGTGTTTTGTTTTAAATACTAAAGAGAATTTGGGTAAATTTGATGCTAAGGCTTATGAAGCTATCTTTGTTGGATATTCTTCTACTAGCAAAGCATATAGAGTTTTTAATAGATCTTCACTTACTATTGAAGAAACCATGCATGTTAAGTTTGAAGAATCTAATGTGGTTGTTGAGAATGTTGTAGAGATTGAACCATTAGGTGAAGACATGGAGAGACTATCCTTTAAGGACTCACCCGCTCAAGAAGAAAAGCAAGAATCAATTGGTGATGTTCAAGAGGATAAAGAGGAAAGCTCTCAACCGCTTCCTAAAGCTTGGAGATACGCTACAAATCATCCTAAGGAGCTCATCTTGGGTGATGCATCTAAAGGAGTCACAACACGCTCCAAACTCCATGACCTATGTGGTAACTTTGCTTTCATTTCTCATTTTGAACCCAAAGGCATTCTCGAAGCCGAGACGGACCCATATTGGTTGCTTGCCATGCAAGAGGAACTCAATCAATTTGAGCGCAACCAAGTTTGGCACCTTGTTCCTAAGCCCCACGATAGACCAATAATTGGTACTAAGTGGATCTTTAGAAACAAGATGGATGAGTCCGGAAATGACATTAGGAATAAAGCTAGGTTAGTGGCCCAAGGTTAGACTCAAGTTGAGGGAATTGACTTTGAGGAGACCTTTGCACCAGTAGCACTGCTTGAAGCCATACGGATGACACTAGCTTTTGCATCTTTCAAAAATTTTAAACTTTTTCAAATGGATGTGAAAAGTGCATTTTTGAATGGTTTTATTAATGAAGAAGTTTATGTTTCTCAACCTCCCGGTTTTGTTGATCATGTTCATCCCGATTTTGTTTTTAAACTTGATAAAGCTTTATATGGATTGAAACAAGCTCCTAGAGCTTGGTATGAAAGGCTTTCTAGTTTTCTAATTTCAAATGATTTTGTTAAAGGCAAAGTAGACACAACTCTATTTACTAAGCATGTTGATAATAATATATTAATTGTGCAAATTTATGTAGATGATATAATTTTTGGTTCTACTAATGAGCTTTTATGTAAGGATTTTGAAAAGGTCATGCAACTTGAATTTGAAATGTCTTTAATGGGTGAGCTCAATTTCTTCCTTGGACTCCAAATCAAGCAATTGCAAAACGGGACGTTCATAAGTCAAGCCAAGTACGCAAAGAAACTTGTAAAGAAGTTTGGACTTGAAGGATCAAAGACTTACAACACTCCCATGGCAACTACAACCAAGCTTGATAAAGATGACCAAGGTAAAAATGTTGATATTAAATTATATAGAAGCATGATAGGAAGTCTTTTATATTTAACGGCAAGTAGGCCGGATATCATGTTTAGTGTGTGTCTTTGTGCTAGATTTCAATCGTGTCCTAAAGAGTCCCATCTTATTGCGGTAAAACGCATTATTCGTTATATTAAGGGCACTATTGGGATGGGTCTATGGTATCCGAAAACCGGAGATTTCTCAATGACGAGTTATTCGGATGCCGACTATGCGGGTTGTAGAGTAGATAGAAAGAGTACTAGTGGGACATGTCAATTTCTTGGTAATTGTCTTGTTTCATGGTCCTCTAGGAAACAAAATTCCGTAGCACTCTCAACCGCCGAGGCGGAGTATGTTGCCGCGGGGGCTTGTTGTGCACAAGTCCTTTGGATGAAACATACTCTCCTTGATTTTGATTTACATTTTGATCATATAAAAATATTTTGTGATAATACTAGTACTATACACATGACTAAGAATGCAAATCAACATAGTAAGACCAAGCACATTGAGATTAGATATCACTTTCTTAGAGATCATTTTGAGAAAGGAGATATAGATATTGATTATGTTTCCACGGATTTACAACTAGCCGATATTTTCACTAAACCACTTGATTTTGCTAGATTCTCGTTTATTTGTGGAGAACTTAATGTTTGTGTTATTGAATAGACATGTTTTTCATAACCCTTTTTGATGTATGACAAAAAGGGGGAGAATAAGTTTACATGGACAAAAATAAATTTATATGGTCTTGGTTCCATATGAGTTTATATGAGTTTATATATGTTTTTGTTGTCTTGTTTTGTTTTCATGCGTTTTTGAGAATTCTTGTGTTTTGTTAGTATGTGACTTTCATTATTGTTTCAATTGGTTTCAATTAGTATCAAGAGCATTTCTTTTGTTTTCAATAAATTCTTGTGTTTTTCATATAGCATAATTTGAGGGGGAGTTTTCTCCTCCCCTATATTTTTGTTTATAGCCTATTTGTTTTGTCATCATTAAAAAGGGGGAGATTGTTGGCCCAAGAGGTTACACTCTCCAATTGTTTTGTGTTTTGATGATGACAAACCAAATAAGAGCTATTTGGTACTAATGAATTTGCTTAAGACAAGTTTCAGGATAAGTATCATGTTTAAAGGCCATTGCTTGCTATTGCAACAACTTCTAGGTTCATGAAGCTATGAAGGCATATTGCACATCAAGGAAGGATCATAGAAGAAGAAGGCTCTAGCAAGGATAGCATGGCTCAAAGACTTGAAGATTGCCCAAGAAGTCCTCAATTATTTTGTTTTTAGTTTTATAGTTTGTTAAAGAATAGTGGATAGGTTTGAAGCTCTATCACACACGTTTTTGCGCACATACTTGATCCAAAATAATTTCTTATATTTTATACAAAAATATTTTGCATACAAGATTTTGCCTACAGATATATATTTATGTTTTATGCTAATCCCTGTTCAAAAGTATTTTTGTCAAAATCAAAATCCCTTTAATTTTCTGTCCAAAACCTGGTTTTTGACCTGAACCAGTCGACCGGACAGTCGACCGGACCTATGACAGGTTTGGTCGGTCGACCGGCCCAGTCGACTGTAGTTCTGGGTGTACATGTATCAGTGTGCACGTTTTTGCGGTCGACCGCACGGTCGACCGACTATAACCCAGTCTGCTCTCGGTTAGTTTGGGTCGACCGGGCGGTCGACCGCTGGCCTGCAACGGTCAGATTTTTTGTACGTGCGGTCGACCGGCCAGTCGACCGGACTAGCCGTTTGAACAGTAACGGGCATTTTTCTGAGCTGTTTTATTTTGTCTTTTTGTGTTTAAAATTTGATTTAGGGATATATTTCAAATCTAATATGACTTAATTAACCTTAAGTTTGTATTATCCCTTAACCCTAGCCCTCTCCTATAAATAGGGGTGTTTGGGGAGAGATTGGTTACAACAATTTTTGCAAGAAAAATTCAAAAGTTTAAGGCATTCAAAAGAGCTTTGTTTCTTGGTTTTTTTGCTGAAATTCTCTCTCATTTTCTGAAGTGGTTTTTGAAATTCTCTCTGATTTAATTTTCTTTCTTCACTTACAACAAGAGCTTCATTCCTACTCATTGTTCTCTATGGACCTTTTGTAAGGGAAGAGACATTTGAAAGAGAGAGTTTGTGGTCTTTTGACTACTCAGAAATTGCTTGTAATCGAGATTGTGGAGTTGGGTACTCCGGTGTAATTGTGATTTCTTTGTGATAGTGGAAGTAGCTAGAATCCTTCTGGGGAAGGCGGGGAGTAGAGCTGGGTGCTCGAACCTCGATAACATATCCTTGTGTTTGCGATTGGTTTACATTCTTGCACTTATTACTTGCTTATCATCATCATTGCTATATTTACTTGCTTCCATTCATCTTGTGAATCTTGTGTGGTGATTGTTACATCTTAATTTTTAATTTGTCCATTGATTAGCATTATCACCTATTCACCCCCCCTCTAGGTGATTTTCAATTATATGTATTGTCATATACATGTAATGCGCTATATGGATATAGTTATACTTGTATAAAGTATATGGATATTTGTATACATATACATGGATATGGTGTATATGTGTATATATATATAATGAATGTATTAGTATATTGTGAATTTAAGAGAAATAAAATCAAAATACATTTAGAATGCCCTAATATTATATTCCGAGTAGCTAGTGGGAGAGGGTAGGTATGCATGAGAGAGGTGACTGGATGACTAGGATTTTTTTTGAGATTTGTGTATATAGGTGGCATGATGAGAAAGGAGAGAGATTGTTAATGTGTATTATACATAATTATGGGAGGGGGTTTTATGCAAATAGGAAGACAATAATTCTCTCATCCATCTCTCTTTATCCCTCATCTTCAACCGGTTGAAACCTATCTAAAAGATCCCCAAATTCTCAAGAAATAGACATAAAAAATTTCTAGCATCCGCTCTCTTAATCTCTCTTTCTCTCTCTTCCCTTTTCCCCTTCTCCCTATCTGAATCTAGGTGCGTTGGTAGCCGATAGCGGCCGAGGGTGGTGGCCAGTGGGCAGCATGGAGGTGAGAGAGCATCCTTGAATTTTTAGATTTTGTTTCAATTTCAAATGTTAATTAGTCACATCTAAATCTTAATTTTATTATGGTGTTTGCTTTTAATTGTGTATGGGGAAGGATTCAATTTTAATTCATGTTCCTTTTTTCTCAGCTCGGATCCAAATTCAGAAAACATTATGGGTAAAATCAAGTTTTGTAAACTCTCCTAATAAAGTAGTGGGGATTTGAGACTCTTGAAGATCTTTGAATTTATTATGGGGAAGCCTCTTGCTCATTTCTTCAATAATAGTTATGAATCTTTAATAAAAATCTGATTTTGGTGATGTTAATGAATTGAAAAAAATTTATGGTATGTTTATACTATGAAGTTGATGGTGGATTAAGGAGATGGTGATGATAGATCAAAATTGTACTAGAATTATAAATATTTATGTGTAACTTGCTTCTGATTAAGATTTTTAAATATTTAAGTTCATAACTTGCTTATGATTTAATTTAGGTAAAGAGGTTAAAGAAGAAATTGTGTAGTTTGAGCACTCTTGTAATGCATGTGCAAATCTGTCAAAGTCTGTCAAAATTTGTAACCTGAAAGTTATGGTTTATTTCGTATGTATATTTGAAATAAAGTATATTATGTAATATATTTTTGGAAGTATAATCAAGTCTGCTTTCTAACATCTCTTATCGTGTCCCTATTGGAAGTCTGTGATAAGAGTTATTGCTGATATACGACAGATTAGTCGAAAACCATTAAATCAATGAGTTGTAGAATTTTGAGCAGCTGAAAAGTTTCTATCTATTTAGAATTATTTATGCAAGTGAAACAGGTCATGTAATATGTCATTAGACAACTAATTAAATTTAGTTTCTAACGAAGTTTTCATGTCTTGTTCTGATGTCAAAAAAAAAATTAATGAAAACATCGTCAGTTGTCAGGAAAGAAAGATCTGCAGAATGTTATTTAAGTAGTAAGTTTCTGACTAATTACTATTTGCTAAATTAAACTATCTGTGGTATATGATATACCGTTTAAGAGATATAGAAGTCTAGTTTCTAATGGTTTTGATTGTGTCTTTATTGAATGGTGAAAATAGAAACTATTGTCGTAATACTGCAACTAGTCCATAATTCTGTATAATACAAGACTTTCACAGTTGAGTCATTTGAAGCCATACTGATTAACTCCTCTAAACCAATATGATCATGCATCATACCAATTGAAAGTCATAAGAGTCTACTTTTTAGTGGTTCTTGTCACCTCCGGTTTGAATGTGTAATAGGAATTTTGTCGAAAAACTATGAGTAGGTTGAGAAATTTTGCCGGAGTTGAATAGTGTAACCCATGATCTAGAAATTATGAAGTAAGATGCAAAACTTGAACTAGTAATGTTATTGTAATTATTTCTAGTTGAAAAACTAACAATGTATGGATTATGAACATGTAATTGTTGACCAAAGAGAAGATGCTAAGAGTGAGTTATTCATAGTTTGAGAAGACTTACACCAAGTATAATTCATCACTCAATGGGGATCAAGATACTTTTAATAATTCAGATTGTATAACTAATAGCTAAGTTGATAAGTTATACTAGTAATTGTGATAAATGGGGTGATTATTGAAAATATACCTAGAGGGGGGTGAAGTGGTGTATGGCTAATCTAATGACAAACGATGTGGAATTAAGAAAAAACTAATTGCAACACACTATGTAAAACCAAAGAGTCTAGCCAAATTCCCGGTGAAGGGCTCTGGTGTAACACTTGCCCTAATTTAAGCATTTCTTTTCCTAATTAATCATAAGGGGTAATGGGATTAGTATGCATGCAAGATGCCTTAGCCAAGTCATGATTATTATATGTGTATGTATAAATAAGTATGTATACATGAGTATTTATACATCCATGTATATAGGTATAAGAATACCCCACATGTGTTTGACTTATTACCACCATGCCCCCATGCTTGTACCTCATGGAGAGGGGGGAGAGGCATGGAGAAGAGTAACTTTGATGGGATGTTTAGGGGACACATGGCACAATCCTATGGAGGGTTAGAGGCTATAAATAGAGGGGATGAAGAGGATTAAACACTTTTTAATAAAACACTCTTTTTCTCTCTTCACAACCTCTCTCCCTCTCCCTCCTTTTACAGCAGCAAAAGCAACAGCAGCAGCAACAAAAGCAACAGCAGCAGCAACACAAGCAACAGCAGCAGCAACAGCAAAGGGCAAAGCATAAATCAGATTATACAACTTCAAGTGTGAGTAGAACATGCTAATCTTAACAACATGATGAGTAGAAATAAGTAGGAATTGAAATAAGTGTAAGAGATATACAAGTACTTGACACTATATATTTTGGGTTCATGTGTTTCAATTCCGCAAGTATTTACTCATGTTGTTTATGAATCCATGATTTTATTACATGTCTTGCATATTGATATTATATGATGGCATGAATGTATCGGAGGAAGGGACCGGGTTGAACCGGAGGCGTAGAAGGGGAGATTATATATATTGTATCGGAGGAAGGGACCGGTTGAACCGGAGGCGTAGAAGGGGAGATTTTACGGAGGAAGGGACCGGGTTGAACCGGAGGCGTAGAAGGGGAGATTATATTGTATGTATGTGTATATTGATGAGATAGAAGTCCTATGATTTAATCATGCATGATTCTTTAACATCAATCTGGAATAGCTTCTTAACAGGCTATTTTTATGTAAGTTAGTCGACTAAAGTCCGGAATTAGTCGACTATAGGTGTGATACTTTAGGCAGATAACTGCTGATATAGCAGGATTAGTCGACTACAAACAGACTGTAGTCGACTAATCCCAGATACAGAGAGCAAACAGAAAGTTGGCAATCTGTTTTTGACAGAATTAGTCGACTTGAGTCAATTACTAGTCGACTAATATTGTAGATTAGTCGACTACAGAAGGAGGGTAGTCGACTATAGGTGACATCCAGAGAGCAACACAACTTTTGACAGTTTTAGTCGACTATAAGGGAATTCAAGTCGACTAGTACTTGGGTTAGTCGACTATACCAGGAAGGGTAGTCGACTACATAAATTACCGGCTGTTAGTTAAGAAGCAGATACGTGTGAAGTGGAGTTAGTCGACTATAGCTTCAAATTAGTCGACTTACAGTTAGTATTAGTCGACTATAGGATGACCTAGTCGACTAGTAAGGCCTTATTACTGTGTTTGGTTTTGGTTCCTGGATAATCATAAGACCCTATAAAAATAGTATAGCGACACACATGTCAACCGGATAATTTAGCCATGTATACCTACTTGATAGGCATATTTAACTATTGTTTTACTTACTGAGCCATCAAGCTCACTCTGTTCTAACTCCACCTACAGGTTTGGACAAGGGCAAGGGACCCGCTTAAGGGCAATTGTACGGGACAAGCGCCACCAGCACTACTGTATTAGAAGCTACTTTTGCTATGTAGATAATTTTGTATAAAGATGCGTACTTTTAGTTGAGTGTTACTCTTGACTTGTAATTCTTATAAGACCTGGTGTTGGACTCTTACTAGTATGTATATATATTTTGACATGATAAATGTAGACTGTGTCCTTATGGGTTATTGAACTATATGTGTTAATATGATAAGTCTCGAGTAGATCTTACATGTTATCTTTAGTAGAAATTCTGATGTATAGTGAAGAGTTCTGATGATTATATTGGAAGTATTATACCTCGATGGGCCCCACGTTTGGATTATACGAGATGATTGTGATTAAATGGAAAATTTTTAACTGGGACCGTTACAGTTGGTATCAGAGCAATGGTTTAGAAGTAGAAAGAGTAAGAGATGATGAAATTGTTAGGTTACACGTGCAGACATGTGATCATAGTTAAGTAGTTGGCATTAGGTGTCAAGGGATGCATTAAGTTATCTATTGAATCTGAGTTACTCTAAGGACATGAGACTTATGAGTAGACTAAAGATAAGTATAGTTACCAGTGTGTCTATTTATGTTACTTCTTGATGATAGCCGTATGATTGAGACTATTTCATGGACTTGAGATTGATACGACCTTTTTGTTTACATGTAGATGGGGGACTCCGATGTATTCTGGCCCGTTTCCAGCTCCGATAGCTCGAGTAAGAGCTGGGTGGCGGATTCCATGGACTGGGGGTACGAATCGGACGAAACTGACCCAGCGGAAACGATTATGCCCCTAAATTGGGTAGATTGTGAGGAGGTTGAGTCGCAGGCATCTAATGAGCCTGAACCAACCAATGTTGACACAGAAAGCTTTGTGGTAGATTCACTTGAGATACCAGTGACGGAGCACTCTACCACGATTAAAGAAGAAACCCGAAGGGGATTTACATATGGAGGCGTCTTTTGGAACGAAACGTGGGAAGAGGATATGGACCTTTATGACGACTTAGACAACTGGTGCTGCGCCGGGGACGAATCACCGGAAGAAGACCCCGAGGAGAATATGGATGATAGCAGCAGCACTAGCGGAGATTCTGGTGGGGATACTCTACCCTATGAAGGGTGAACCTTAGAACTGACGCTTTTTGATGTATATACATGTATAGGCCTAGTATGTTAGGTGATGGATATCCTTAGGGTTGTTATATGTATCCTGGCATATATCTTATGAATGCACATGGGTTAGTATGGATATCTAAGAAGGAAGGCATGTCAGCACAACACCTTTTGTATCCACGATGGATGTAACTATATATATATATATATATATATATATATATATATATATATATATATATATATATATATATATATATATATATATATATATATATATATATATATATATATATATATAACAAGTTGCTTGTTTTCAAAAGTGATGTTATTAACATGATTACCTGAGACTAAAGTTTTATCCCTACTCATTCCTATATTGTGTGGTATGTTGATTAGACGCCCTTATTTTTATAGGGAGAATACATGGATTTGAACCAACTACCACCTGAGGAGTCCCTGTCGCTCGATACGACACACTACAGTGAGATGGGGAGTGCACCCCCCGTGAACAATGATGGAGACTCTGAAGTTCAAATGAGAAGGAATGAGGGAACTCCAGGGGTAATGCCGGAGTGGCTCGCACAACTAATGACAAGAGCGAGCAATAACAACTCCCACCGGGCACTGGAGCAGTTTCAGAAGATGAAACCGCCCGTATTTGAAGGGGAGGCGGACCCCTTGCAAGCCGAAGCATGGCTCCTTCAAATAGAAAAGATCCTAGAAGTTATGAGCTGCACCGATGAACAAAAGGTGTCCTTCTCTTCTTTTATGTTCCAAAAGGAAGCGGAACATTGGTGGAGGGCAGTGAAGCATAGTATGAAGAATGCAAGGGAATCAATCACCTAGGAATTCTTGGTGAACAAATTCACTGAGAAATACATTCCGGAGACAGCCAGAGATAAAATGGCAACAGAATTCTTGGAGCTACGACAAGGTTCTATGAATGTATCCCAGTATGATCAGAAATTCACTCAGCTATCCAGGTATGCTGATGCCTTGGTAAGGAGTGAAGCAGAAAAGACAAAGAGGTTCGTAAAGGGCCTAAGATCGGAGATTCGTGGCCGACTGATTCCATTACAACTGAGGAATTATCTCCAGGCAGTAGAAAGAGCTTTGGAGGTAGAAATGGACATACAAGAAGGTCAGGGAGACTGGGTAGAAGGAACTCCCAATTCTAAGCGCCCCCATTATCAAGGACCTCTAATGATGACGGCATCAGGATCCACCAGTAACAAAGGGCCTGGGTTTAACACCACTTTTCATAGAGGAGGAGGGGCCAGAGGCGGGAGAACATGGTTGAGAAATAGAGACACACCCTTGAAGACACAAGCTACCTCTGCATCACATCCCAGAATCTCGGAGGCTCCCTGGTGTCAGAGGTGCAGAGTGAACCATTTTGGAAACTGCCTCCTAGACAGGTCTTGTTTTAATTGTGGAGAGGTGGGACATCTAAGGAAGAATTGTCCGACAATGCGTGGAAGCCAAGGGCCGAGTAGAGGAAGTGGAAGGCAGACCATGAGGACGAATCCTCCCAGAGGACAAGCCAGTAATGCCCCACGTCTTGCTGCAACCCAGTCATCGGTTCAACAACCTCAGGTGCAAGGCAGAACCTTCGCATTAACCCACCGGGAAGCAATGGCCTCGAATGCAGTGGTGGAAGGTATGATCTCCGTATCAGGACATATTGCCCATGCATTATTTGATCCTGGAGCTACTCATTCATTCGTATCTAGTGCTTTTGCTCATAAACTAAATCAAGTCTCAAAACCCCTAGGATTTCAATTGGTTGTGTCCACGCCTATAGGGGAAAATCTGATAGCTAGCACTAGATATGCGAATTGTGAGGTAATAATTGGAGGAATGAAGACATCCATTGATCTGATTAAGCTAGGTGAAATGGAGTTCGATGCCATACTAGGAATGGACTGGTTGTCTGCCTGTGGTGCTCAGGTAGATTGTAATAAAAAGAGGATTATCTTTAAAATGGAAGGGGCTCCGGAGTTTATTTTTGAAAGAGAAAAAGTGAGTTGTGATATACCTCACATATCAGCCATCAAGGCCACCAAGTTAATGAAGCAAGGGTGCCAAGGATTCCTGGCTTCGGTATTGGATACCACCAGGACTGATGTAAATATTAAGACTATTCCAATTGTGAATGAGTTCCCTGATGTGTTCCTGGAAGACTTACCAGGCCTGCCCCCAGATCGGGAGGTAGAATTTACAATAGATGTAATACCTGGTACTGCCCCAATTTCTAAGGCACCGTACCGTATGGCCCCTGCAGAAATGAAAGAACTTAAAACTCAATTGCAGGACTTATTAGACAAGGGATTCATTCGGCCAAGTGTATCTCCCTGGGGAGCACCTGTACTATTTGTAAAGAAAAAGGATGGGAGTATGAGACTATGTGTTGACTACCGGGAATTGAATAAGGCTACTATCAAGAATAGGTACCCTCTCCCTCGAATTGATGACTTATTTGATCAATTACAAGGGTCTTGTGTATTTTCTAAGATAGACCTTAGATCGGGGTATCATCAGTTGAAGGTCAAACCTGAAGATGTGCCCAAATCAGCTTTCCGGACGAGATATGGACACTTTGAATTTCTAGTCATGCCTTTTGGACTCACTAATGCCCCGGCAGCATTTATGGACTTAATGAATCGGATGTTCCAACCATATCTAGACCAGTTTGTAGTAGTATTCATTGATGATATTCTGGTCTATTCAAAGAATACGGAAGATCATGAGAAACATCTTAATATTGTCCTTCAAATCTTGAGAGAGAAACAACTCTATGCAAAGTTGAAGAAATGTGAATTTTGGCTAGAACAAGTAGGGTTTCTTGGCCATATTATATCTAAAGAAGGAATATCAGTAGACCCGGTAAAGATCGAAGCAATCCGAGACTGGCCTAGACCCACTAATGTTACTGAAGTTCGAAGTTTCTTGGGATTAGCTGGGTACTACAGAAGATTTGTAGAAGGGTTTTCTCTGATTGTGGCACCAATGACCCAATTAACTAGAAAGAATAAGAAGTTTGCATGGGGAGAAGATCAAAATAGGAGCTTCCTGGAGGTTAAAGCTAGGCTGACATCTGCTCTTGTCTTAATTGTACCTTCGGGGACTGAAGGATTTGTCATTTTTAGTGATGCATCAAAACTGGGATTGGGATGTGTGTTAATGCAACATGAAAAAGTCATTGCCTATGCATCCCGACAATTGAAGACCCATGAAAGAAATTACCTCACTCATGACTTGGAATTAGCCGCTGTGATTTTTGCTTTAAAGATCTGGCGACATTATTTGTATGGAGTGTCTTGTGAAGTTTTTACTGATCATAAGAGCTTAAAATACATCTTCACACAAAAGGAACTGAACATGAGGCAGAGGAGGTGGTTAGAACTAATGAAGGATTATGATATCACTATTCAATACCACCCTGGGAAGGCCAATGTGGTGGCTGATGCTTTGAGCCGGAAATCAGGAGGGACCCTGGCCGCCTTGATGACTCGTCAAGCAAGAATCTTAAGAGATCTAGAAGAAATGCAAATAGAAGTGCGAGTCATTGATTCTTCAAATTCTGAGTATCAACTGAATCAAGTGAGTATCCAAATTAATCTATACGACAAGATCAAAGAGGCCAACAAGGAGATACTCAAATAAAGAAGATGATGAAGAAAGTGCAAGAAGGAGAACTCAAGGAGTTTCAAATAGAAGGTGATGTACTGCGGCTTGGACGCAGATTATGTGTGCCAGTTGTAGCAGAGATCAAAGAAGAAATAATGAAGGAGGCTCATAGCACACCTTATACAGCTCACCCCGGAAGCACAAAGATGTATCAAGATCTGCGTCATAACTTCTGGTGGGAAGGAATGAAGGTAGACATTTCAAATTTTGTCCACAAGTGTTTAGTCTGTCAACAAGTGAAGGCAGAACATAAGAAGCCCCCAGGTTTGTTAGTGCCTTTATCTATTCCCGAATGGAAGTGGAGTCAAATTGCTATGGATTTCGTCACTGGACTTCCTCGAACGTCCCAAGGGCTGGATACAGTCTGGGTAGTGGTAGACAGACTCACCAAATCTGCCCATTTTCTGCCTATCCGGATCAATTATTCAATGGAAAGACTGGCTCAGATATATGTCCGAGAGGTAATTAGATTACATGGAGTACCTGAATCCATTGTATCAGATCGAGACCCAAGATTTCAATCAAGATTTTGGAAGAGTTTGTCCAAAGCTATGGGCACTAAATTGCAACTCAGTACAGCAGCCCACCCCCAAACAGATGGACAGTCAGAAAGGACCATTCAAATATTGGAAGATATGTTGAGAACCTGTGTGCTAGATTTTGGGGGAAGTTGGGACAGCTATTTACCCTTAGTGGAGTTTGCTTATAATAATAGTTATCAGTCCACTATCGGTATGCCTCCCTTTGAAGCATTGTATGGGAGGAGGTGTAGATCACCAATCTGTTGGGAGGAAGTTGGGGATAGAAGACTGTTCGGCCCCGATGTAATTCAAGAGACTACGGAGAAGGTCAAGCTAATCAAAGAAAGGATGAAAGCAGCCCAGAACAGACAGAAAGCTTATGCAGACAATCGTCGCAGACCACTGGAATTTGAAGTAGGGGATAGTGTTTTTCTAAAGGTATCTCCAATGAAGGGAGTGAGACGCACCGGTAGTAAGAACAAATTAGCCCCTAGATATGTGGGTCCGTTTGAGATACTGGATAAAATTGGACCGGTTGCTTATCGTTTGGCCCTACCCCCTGCCTTAGAACGGATGCACAATGTATTTCATGTATCTCAGCTGAGGAAGTATGTGCCCGATCCTGATCACGTTGTCTCCTATGAACCCTTGCATATACTAGAAGACATGTCCTACGCGGAAGAACCAGTACAAATTCTTGATCGCAAGGAGAAGCAATTGAGAAGCAAAAATATTTCCTTGGTCAAGGTCTTATGGAGAAATCAAAACATAGAAGAAGCCACTTGGGAGCTGGAAGAGGAGATAAGAAAAGCCTATCCACATTTATTCCAAGGTACGTTAAGTTTCGAGGACGAAACTTCCATAAGGAGGGTAGAATGTAACACTTGCCCTAATTTAAGCATTTCTTTTCCTAATTAATCATAAGGGGTAATGGGATTAGTATGCATGCAAGATGCCTTAGCCAAGTCATGATTATTATATGTGTATGTATAAATAAGTATGTATACATGAGTATTTATACATCCATGTATATAGGTATAAGAATACCCCACATGTGTTTGACTTATTACCACCATGCCCCCATGCTTGTACCTCATGGAGAGGGGGAGAGGCATGGAGAAGAGTAACTTTGATGGGATGTTTAGGGGACACATGGCACAATCCTATGGAGGGTTAGAGGCTATAAATAGAGGGGATGAAGAGGATTAAACACTTTTTGATAAAACACTCTTTTTCTCTCTTCACAACCTCTCTCCCTCTCCCTCCTTTTACAGCAGCAAAAGCAACAGCAGCAGCAACACAAGCAACAGCAGCAGCAACACAAGCAACAGCAGCAGCAACAGCAAAGGGCAAAGCATAAATCAGATTATACAACTTCAAGTGTGAGTAGAACATGCTAATCTTAACAACATGATGAGTAGAAATAAGTAGGAATTGAAATAAGTGTAAGAGATATACAAGTACTTGACACTATATATTTTGGGTTCATGTGTTTCAATTCCGCAAGTATTTACTCATGTTGTTTATGAATCCATGATTTTATTACATGTCTTGCATATTGATATTATATGATGGCATGAATGTATCGGAGGAAGGGACCGGGTTGAACCGGAGGCGTAGAAGGGGAGATTATATATATTGTATCGGAGGAAGGGACCGGGTTGAACCGGAGGCGTAGAAGGGGAGATTTTACGGAGGAAGGGACCGGGTTGAACCGGAGGCGTAGAATGGGAGATTATATTGTATGTATGTGTATATTGATGAGATAGAAGTCCTATGATTTAATCATGCATGATTCTTTAACATCAATCTGGAATAGCTTCTTAACAGGCTATTTTTATGTAAGTTAGTCGACTAAAGTCCGGAATTAGTCGACTATAGGTGTGATACTTTAGGCAGATAACTGCTGATATAGCAGGATTAGTCGACTACAAACAGACTGTAGTCGACTAATCCCAGATACAGAGAGCAAACAGAAAGTTGGCAATCTGTTTTTGACAGAATTAGTCGACTTGAGTCAATTACTAGTCGACTAATATTGTAGATTAGTCGACTACAGAAGGAGGGTAGTCGACTATAGGTGACATCCAGAGAGCAACACAACTTTTGACAGTTTTAGTCGACTATAAGGGAATTCAAGTCGACTAGTACTTGGGTTAGTCGACTATACCAGGAAGGGTAGTCGACTACATAAATTACTGGCTGTTAGTTAAGAAGCAGATACGTGTGAAGTGGAGTTAGTCGACTATAGCTTCAAATTAGTCGACTTACAGTTAGTATTAGTCGACTATAGGATGACCTAGTCGACTAGTAAGGCCTTATTACTGTGTTTGGTTTTGGTTCCTGGATAATCATAAGACCCTATAAAAATAGTATAGCGACACACATGTCAACCGGATAATTTAGCCATGTATACCTACTTGATAGGCATATTTAACTATTGTTTTACTCACTGAGCCATCAAGCTCACTCTGTTCTAACTCCACCTACAGGTTTGGACAAGGGCAAGGGACCCGCTTAAGGGCAATTGTGCGGGACAAGCGCCACCAGAACTACTGTATTAGAAGCTACTTTTGCTATGTAGATAATTTTGTATAAAGATGCGTACTTTTAGTTGAGTGTTACTCTTGACTTGTAATTCTTATAAGACCTGGTGTTGGACTCTTACTAGTATGTATATATATTTTGACATGATAAATGTAGACTGTGTCCTTATGGGTTATTGAACTATATGTGTTAATATGATAAGTCTCGAGTAGATCTTACATGTTATCTTTAGTAGAAATTCTGATGTATAGTGAAGAGTTCTGATGATTATATTGGAAGTATTATACCTCGATGGGCCCCACGTTTGGATTATACGAGATGATTGTGATTAAATGGAAAATTTTTAACTGGGACCGTTACATCTGGACTAACTCCTCTTGATTCCTCTAAATAAGAGTTGAGGTGCTATATGAAGCTCTCTTGGTTCAACACAAGTGAGGCCACAAACAATACAAAGCATATAAGATATGAGCAATATAAATCATTGCAAGATTAAAAGAGAGAGAGAGAGAGAGTTTAGAGATAGTGAATCAATCACAAACACCGAGATATGTTTCGAGGTTCGAGCCACTACTCTACGTCCCCACCTTCACGCAGAAGGATATCCACTATACGTCCACACAAGACTTCCCACACAGGGAACCTCCACTGAGGATTTGGGTAATACAAACTTGGAGTACACAACTCCTCTCTCAAATAGCAACTACCTCTACACAAGAGGCAAGGCACTAAGCTACACAAGATCAACCTCTCAATAGAGGGATAGGCACAAAGCCAAAATAACTCCTCAATCACCTCTACACTTAGAGGGATAATACAAACACAAAGTAAAGAAGATTACAACTTGGTGATCTCAAAGACCACAAACAACCTTGGTGATCACAATAGACCACAAACTAATTTTCTCACCAAAAGTAAGATCCTATAGATAGGATAGATATGATAGCTCAAGTGTGAGAAAACAAAGTGTTTGGAACAAAGAAAAATACTTGGAAAAATCTCTAAATAGATATCGAAATCAAGATCAAAAACCAATTCCCCAAAGACTCTCTTTTCTTTGAATTTTTCAACACTTTAAAACAAATAAAAATAAATTTTTTTAACCTAAAAACTCTTTAAAAAACTTGTTGTCAAACACTTATAAAGATGGAAAAAAATTTCTCTCTAAAAACTTATGAAAACAGCCCAAGGGGATGGGTATTTATAACCCATTTCAAAAACTAGCTGTTAGGTCAAAGTCAGCAGAAAAGTCTGCTTCCAGTCGACCGGCCAACGGTTATATTTATGACCGTTGCAGCCTGCCGGTTGACCGCCCGGTCGACCGATCCCAGGCTTTGACCTATCGGTCGACCTCTCGGTCGATCGGGGCCAGAACCAGAGAGCAGAGCTCTCTGGCCGGTCGACCGCCCGGTCGACCGAGGCCAGATCCAGATAGCAGCGCTTTAGACGGTAGACCGCTCGGTCGACCGGCCCACCAGCCAAATGGTTGTGCACGTTTGTGCACATCGGTCGACTAGTCCGGTCGACCGACTTCTGCCTCAGTCGACCGTCTGGTCGACCGGCAGAAGGCCAGGTCAAACAAGTTATAGGGAATAAAACTTGGTCTTTTTAACTTCTAAAAAATCCCATAAAATACACATAAATTCCACAAAAATAAGTTCTTATAAGATCTTTGAATACCAAACATGTGTGACCAAAAATCAACACATATTACAAACTGTTTGAACCATTTTTGTGATATTAAAATTTGACGTAAACACAAAATTCGTATTTTTCAAAAACCAAAACTTTGAAATGAAAAACCGTTTTCTCCGAAACTCATATAAATACAAAAATATGATATTGAAACAATTTTGAAGTATATTGTATATGGATAGAATCTAATATACATATAAGATATATATCTATGTTTTTTACATGAAATCCAAAATAGTTTTTGTTTAAATATAAAACTCCAAACTCATGAAATAGACCATCAAAATAAGTTTTTCTAAATAGATGAAGCATAGATGTATATAAATCAAATCTAATATACATTAAACCATGTAAACTTATTTTGATTCTATCTATCCATAAAAACCATATATATGAAAACCGAAAAAAAAATTGAAACTTGTGTGTGTATGTGAACTTGAGCATATCAATACTATCTATCTTTATACAAGATCTAAACAACTAAACTAAACAAACAAAGGTCTTCTTGTAGAACTTCTTCTCCAAGTTGTCTCGATCCAAACACGACCCAACGAGCTTGACTCCAACCAAGTGCTAGATGTGATCTTGACGCGCGAGCTCTTGAATCAACATATGTTAGCTCCCAAAACTCCTTTATTGAAGCTAAACACCTACTAAGATCTTAATCAAATATCTGAGACTAATTATACACAAGATCATTAGTAAACTAAAACTACATGAGTTAATCATCATTAAAACTAGAGCAATGGGCCTTTGGGTCAACAATTATGAATTTTTATAGTTAAGAAGGATAATCAAGGATCATCAATGAACAGTTCTAAATCATTGTGGATTTCAATCTAAATTATATCAAGAAACCTAAGGAACTATTGATCCAGTAAATACTACTACACCTTCTCTCAAGATTAACTAGGATGATATCAAAATTCTTATAATGCTGAGATAACTAATAAGTCACTCTTTCTTATTAATGACTAAACCACTTCATACTGATTTTATGTTAAGAAGGATGAGAAACGAATCTATCATCTAGTTTTGGCGTAGATTATATCCAAGGCGTGCATCTATCTTGCAGACTCTTTGAATCATAAATCTTTAAAGTCTTTCTTTAAAATAATCATGATAAATACTTAATTGATTTAATATAGAATGGAGAACCGGTAAATCCTTGGCAGGGTAAGAAATTGATGTGTAGTTCGATGATTAATTAAGATATCGCTTAAACTGATAACCCGTGTTATATACTGAACCAACTAAGAACATGAGTGGGTAGTTTAGTCAATCTTACTAATCGAATACTGATATGATTGTCTGATTGGATTGTTGGATCAGACTGTTCATACCTATTGCTTTGCCCAATCTAATTTAGAAAGAGTTATCCATATATCACATAGAGCATTTCCATCAGAGAGACACCACAGAAAAAACTTTATCTTATGCCATCTCTTATTGAGCCAGTTATTTGATGTAACCAAGTAACATCTCTAAATCTATTGTTGGAATGAGTATCTAATATTTGTTGGCCCAAAGGCCTTTAACCCTAGTTTAATGATGATGGAACTCATAAGGTTATTTTTTACTAATAAATCTTTGTTAAATAAGTTTGAGGAAAATTAAAAGAATGATTAGCTTCACTCAAGACTCACAAGTTTGGAAGCTATCATCTAAGAGATCCAAGAGCTCAAGCATCAAAGAACACTCATAGAAACTAAATCTGGTGTCAAGTACAAGAGATCAAGAAGATTACAAGATAGAAGCTATTTAGAAAAAAATTATTTTTCTTTCTTAAACAATATAAGAGTTAGTTTTGTCAAAACGAAGATTAGAGCTTTGGATTGCTCTAGAGATTCATATACATACACAATAGATTTACTATGTTTCTATTTTTTAAACTATTGAAAAGAGTTTAAATAACTTTTATCGATTTTCGAAATGGTATTTTCATTTGTAAAAGAACAATTTAGAAAATGGTATTTATAGATTTACAAAAAAAAGTCTATATTTTATTTTTACGTGTTGATCAAGGATCACACACAGTGTTTCATAAATATTCATGAACATTGTTTTGTATCAAAGAATTCAAAGTGTTTTAATGAAAAAAATCAAAAGAAAATTCAAAACATTTCTGTTTTTCAGTTTTGGCCTTGGACTGTCTACTAGACTATCGACCGGGCAGTCGACCGAGCTATTGACTGACATGCATGGTTGTGCACTGGTGCATTTCGATCGACTGATGCTTCGGCCGACTAACAACTGATGTTGTCCAACGATAAAAAATATGACTATTGGCGGTCAACCGGCTGGTCGACCGTTGAGCCATTTCTGGCAGTATTTGACCCCAACGACTATATTGCTAAGTATAGTTAATATGCTAATTAAAAACGGCTATTTTGGGTTTCTCTCTTATGTTTTGACCCTATATATATAGATATTGTAGAAAAAGTTTAAGAATATTTTCTAATATTTTTGCTCAACATTTCCAAGTTTTTTAGAGAAGATTTTCAAAAGAAAACTTTTTGAGCCAAATTTCAATATAAGCTTTTCAAAGCCTTGTTTCTCCACTCCACATTCTTCAAAATCTTACTCACATCAATCTCAGAACTACAAATCCTTATCTTGGTTATAGGATTGCGTTGTGAGCTATTTGTTGATCGAGAAGAAGATCAGTCTTTTGTTGTATTCGTGTTGTAGAGGTTGCGGCCTCAAGCGAGCTTGCGGGTTCGTGGTTGTAAGGTATTGTGGCACCAACTGAGAAGGACTTGCGGGTGTTCTAGTGAGAACTTGTAGAGAGGTGATCTTGCGGGATTCAACTATAGTGAAAATCATTCATTGCGGTGAAGGCGGGGATGTAGAGCAATGGCTCGAACCTCGAAACAAATGCCCGTCCTCGCGATTGCTTTTCTTTCACTTTCTCTATCTCTACTCACTCCTCTAATTCATTATACAATTATTTTGAAGTGTTTTATTTCTCTATATTGCTTGTTTTGATAGATAGTTTTTTCTGCATTATTTGCCATATTTCTATAGCATCACCTATTCACCCTCCCTCTAGGTGATTTCAATTGGTATCTGAGCCTAGTTCTCTAGTATTTGGTTTAACCACCTTAGAGTGATCCTTTTATTGGCTATGTTTGTGTTGCATTTTTTATTGACATATTTGTTTTCATGACATCTCACGATTTCTCTAGCATCAAATCCCCACCCAAATTTGATGAGTTGAACTTCCCCACATTGAAGATGAAAATGACCTTTTTCCTAAAGTCCCTAGGTGTTAGAGTCGTAAAGGCCATCTCTAAAGAATTTGTTGAGCCTTATAGACAAGAGGAAACATGGCCCGAAGCTATTGCTAAGGACTATGAGGCCAACGCTAAGGCACAATATGCAATCACGCAAGCATTAAACATGATGATTTGTCACATGTAATTAATTAAAAATTAGCTTTTGAAGTATGAAATGATTTAATTATTACCCACGATGGTACTTCGGAAGTTAAAAGATCTACTATTGATTTGCTTCGTTCTCAATGCGAGAACTTTTATATGCTTGATAAGGAATCGATTGATGAAATGCTTACACGTTTCACGAAAATTACTAATAGGTTGTCTTCCTTAGGTGACGAGATTGATAATGATCAAAAAGTAAGAAAAGTGTTAAGAGCTCTTCTCAAGGCCTGGGAGGTCAAGGCGACTACTCGCAAGGAGCTTAATGATCGAGAAGGAATGGACTTCTCTGGTTTTATTGGGAACCTCAAAACCCATGAAATGGAAATAAAAGGTGTGTGAAGGGAGAGAACCTACAAAGAAAAAATCAGTTGCATTCAAAGCAACTCCCACTATCATGGAAGATGAATAGGCCACAAACGAAGGTGAAGAAAACTTTGCCATGCTTATTAGAGACGTGGAAAAAATGTTTTATAAGAAGGGTCAACAAAGCAACTTCCGGAGAGCAAGACCTCAAGGCAAAAATGAAAGAAAGAAAGAGAAAATGGGTCCTTGCTATCATTGCAAGAAGACGAGACTCATCATTGCGGATTTTTCCTCACTGCAAGCAACTATCTCCAAGAGATTGCACAAGAAGAAGGCCATGATGGCCACATAGGATGACTCGGAGTACGAAACACCATAAACGTTTGCTTCATGGAAAACGGAAATGAAGCAACCAAGGTAATAATTGAAAATTATCTTGATGATGATCTTTCTATAGATGAGCTAGTTAGATTTTTTGAAGAACTTCAAGAAAGATATGAGATTTCAAAAGTTCAAAATAAAAAAGTTGAGAAAAGAAAATGAGATTTTGAAAATAAACTTGATGTTGCTTCAAAAGAAAAGTGGAAATATCTTGTAGTTTTGAAAAGATAAAAAAAGATTTTGATTTATTAAAAGTGTTGGCAAGGGTAAAAGCCTAAAATCAATTTTTGACCAAAATGAATTTAATTCTTTGAAATCTAGACTTGAAGTTTTGGATGCAAGTTTGAAGGATTGTGCTTTTAATATGAAACGAATAGATTCTACGTTTCCAAAGGGAAAACCAAACGGAAATACACACCACGAGTACACATAAAGCATGCTCACAATGCACAATACTTACATACTTATATTTATGAGAAGTTGTACACTTGTACACATTATGGTCGCAAAGGCTATTTAGCTCAATTTTGTTATTCTAGATTAAACATGAAAAATAAAAATATTTGGATTCGGAAAAATATTAAACTGGAAGGATCCAAGAAGATATGGATACCAAAAAACACACCAAATTTAATTGATGTAGGCGTGTCCTCCTCCAAGACTTAGGAGTGGTGGTGATTGCATTGGAGCTTTAAGGCCATATGATTAGTCACCTATATTGCATATACATTGTCACATTACCATACTTTTTATCTAATAAATCATATTAATAAGCCTTATTCTTCTTTGTTAAATGTAGGCCCATTGCTAAAGAAAGGAAAGAGAACAAGCCGAAAAGCCCATCAAATTCTGATTTAATTCAGAATAAATCCGAAATCAAGGAATCAGGGCAAATCTTGGCATATCAGAGAGGTTGAAAACCGGTTGAAATGAATCTTCCCAAATCAAGCGGTTGAAGCCAACAATCAAAGGCTATTTCGTCAAATCCTGGAGCTAAAACGAGAAAACCAGAAAAGATATGGGCGAATCAACAAACCGGGAGTCCCACCATTTGGGTGTGGCCACCTGGCCACACCAGGGCCGCAGAAGCGTGGCCCAAGCCGCGTTTCTACGGCTTGGTTAGGGTTGTTGGGGGAGTGTTTGCTCCCCCAATCTTCCTACGACCTCTCCCCTCTGATTTTTCCCTATAAATACTATTTTCAACAGAGTAGAAAAGAGCGAAGACTAGGATTAGAATTTTGTTTATTCTTTAAGATTTTAGGCTATTTGTTAGATAGTATAGAAGTTGTAACTTTATTTTGTAATTCATAGTTCAAATCAAATACCTGTGAGAGAGAGGAATTGAGTGCTTGTAACCTGAAGATTGAAGTGACATCAATACAAGGAACAAACTTTCTCTTCTTCCACTCCATTTCATGGTATGTCCCGCTTCATTTACTTGAATTTTTTTTCGTATTCCATGAGTAGCTAATTCCGTTTTCTGGGCTCACTATTGTACCTCTCTCCAATTCTTCTTCTTTTCTGATTTTCATTAAAATACCCAATGAATCATTTGCATGCCTAACTTAAGCCTTTCTTCTTGAAAGTGTTCTTGAAGGCACATGACGATGGGTTTGGATGTTTAACTTCTACTTCTTTTAAAAAACGTCTCTTGAACTTGTTTTTATCTCATACTTGAACTTCTTGATGATTTAACATTCAATTCGAGATGATTTCTTAAAGAAAAGAGTTAACTTTTCAACCATCTTATATGCTTTACTTCAAACTTTCTAAAGTCAACCTTAAGTTTTTCCTATGATCAAGTTGAGGCGCTAAGGATTTCAATAGAAGAACAAATAGTTGAGTAGTGAGATAGTGAGCCCAGATTCTTTCTTTATAAAAAAAACAATCACTTTTCAAGCTTTATACAAAATTCACCTTTTCCAAAGCCTTTTTCAAATTTTCAATTTCTCTTTTTATCACTTCCCTTCTCTCCATTCTTCTTTTCAACTAAAAAACAAGCACAATTCTTTGTTACTAAACAAAACGCTGAAAAGCTTTCATCGCATTCCTCCTCGTGGACACGATCCGTTAGCCCAAAGCTACACGGCAAATTTCTTTGCTCTTTCATTTTATAACCAATTTTTGGCGCCGTTGCCGGGGAGGGAACGGTGTATTTATTTTTTAACAAGTTTGGTGTCTTGTTTCAGGGACGTCAAGATTCAGATCTAGCATTCAAGCTTTGCAGGGGAGACTTGCTATTCTGTGCCCCTACTCTCGAAAGTAGGAAACAGAATTTCAAGAATTGCAAGTGCAAAAGTTAAATTTTTTGTGGACTATTAAAAATTTTTTTGCAGGACATATTGCTTGCAAAAATAAAATTTTGTGTTATTATTATGCTATATCTGATATTCACAATCCCTGTTTTAATCCAACAATAATTTGAGTGATTGTTAATTGCTTAAAAAATGTTTAGACTTGCATTCTAAGCATGTGTCTAATTACGTTTATTTTACAATTACTGTTGAAGATAACTGGAGACAAGGTACATATGCATAGCATATAGTTTAGGAAACATTCTTGGGTGATATTTGCTTTTGAATGCTACTTTTCTATATCTTGCACACTTTGCACAAATCAATTCTAAAGGCAAAACCCAAATCAAGATAAGGTGGGGAAGTCATTACCCTTCCTAGCCCACAAACCATCTCCAAGCACGCACAACCTAAGCCTAAATAAAATCTGATAGACGCTGGCCTTAGGGACATCTCGAACTCACTAGGAGATTATCCTAAGGGGAAGGTATTAGAATTTGACTCCTGCCAAATCAGTGTCTAGGAAGGGGATTAAGGGCCGAAAGCCCGAAGGTTGGTGGTTACTTAATTAAGGAACGTCTTTGACAGATAACCTCCCACCAATCTTGCCCTGACCTGGCTGATTAGCTTGTGGTCAAAGTTTGCATTATACCTCCAGTGGACAATCAACCAGTTAGGAGTTGTCTAGGTCAAGGTTACCTTAGACTAGGCATGGTTGTTTTCTCTTCTTGACTATTGGTGAACTCGTTTGTGATTGTGTTTGTATATGCAAGTGTGGTCAAGAGACCCTAATTCATCTAGGTTAACTAGAAATACATCACCACCCAAGTTCGAATCAAGACCAGATTCGGTTATGGATCAACCGACATCTTTGCAGGATAGGTTCTATCCATTAGAACATCACTTCCATCCTGCATCCAACTTCATCGGTTGGTGAACACAACTTTGAGCTTAAGCCACAGTTCATCAATACACTCCCTCAGTTCTATGGCTTAGAGTCCGAAGATGCTTATTTCTTCATAAGAGAATTTGAGGAAGTATGCTTAATGATGAAAATCTCACACCTTACAGATGATGCTATTAGGTTGAGATTTGTCCAATTTGCTCTTAAGAACTTAGCCAAGAAATGGCTCTACAGCTTAGTGGCCGGCTCTATCACATCCTGGGATGGTTTCATCAAGGTCTTCTTGAAGAAATTCTATCCAATCCACAAGACCGCTCTCATTAGGAAAAACATCATGCAGTTCAAGCAAGAACCTAGTGAACCGTTTTGGAGGTACTTTGAACGCTTCAAAGACCTCCTTGTCCAATGTCCTCATTATGGAATAGAGAAATGACGACAATGCCAAATTCTTTATGACTGTTTAGACTACTCGACCAAGACCCTCTTAGAAAGGATATGCCAAGGGGGATTCTTGCAGAAGGATGAGCATGAAGGATGGGATTTATATGAGAATCTAGCTGAAAAGACCATCCAATGGGAACCTACTAGTGAAAGCTCTAGGAATCCAAACTCTATCTCTTCAAAAGGAGGTCTCCATTCAATTGAATCATCCATCGCTAACGAGGCTAAGTTAGCTAACCTAGCGAGAAGACTGGAAGCGTTAGAAACTAAGGAACCAAGTCCAGTCAATCAAGTCAGCCCAAACCAATTTCCAACTCCGGGTTGTACTTACTGTCAGACCATGAATCATGTGTTTAAAGAGTGTCCTGTGTTTTAAGCTCAACAAAACTTTTCAGAACCGATGAATGCGGCCTTTTCAAGGCCGAACAATGATCCATATGCTCCAACGTACAATCCTGGCTGGAGAAATCACCCAAATTTCTCATGGAGCCAACACAACAATGACCACCCCCGGTCGAACCAAGCAAGCCACTTCCATCATCCCAATAATTCTTCCAATCATCAACCCAACTTTTCAAATTACCCTCACAATTCTCTCAACAATTTTTCAAATTATCAACAAAATTTTCCCAACCAAGATCCACCATCTTCCTTCCAGAATCCTCAACTTGAAAGGAGAATGACTGATTTTGCGAGAAATATGGAAAGGTACATGAAGAACCAAGATTCCCTCATGCAAACAATACAGAGGCTAGAGGGTCAAATGAGCCAGTTAGCCAATCCATAACATGAGAGGCAAAAGGGTACCTTGCCCAGTCAACCAATTATGAATCCTAGGAATTCACAACAAGCTCATTTGGTTGAGGATCAATCACTGAATCAATATAATGTTGTTCATACATTGAGGTCGGGAAAGAAAGTTGATAACCAAGTGTCAACACCACCCAATCCTAGTCAGCACAATAACACTTCAGCATCCACCTCATCTAATCCCACTCCTCCTAAATCTGATGAATCTGAAAAAGATAAGTCAACCAGTCAGGTGCACCAGCCTATAGTGTCATTTCCTAATAGGCTGAAAAACAACAAGCAAAATCCACAAATGGACAAGATAATTGAGATATTCAATCAAGTGAAGATAAATGTGCCACTTCTTGATGCCATCCAACAAGTTCCATCCTATGCTAAGTTTCTTAAGGACATGTGCACCAAGAAGAGAAAGACTAATGTACCTAAAAAGGTCTTCTTAGCCACAAACATTAGTGAGCTACTATCGGGTCCGATCCCTGTTAAGTATAAGAATCCAGGTAGTCCTACCATTGCCTGCACAATAGGACAAGAGATTAGTCGTGCACTTCTTGACTTGGGGGCAAGTATCAACTTGCTTCCATTCTCAGTTTATCAACAACTCGGGTTGGGCTATCTTAGTCCAACTCGAGTCACTATCCAACTGGCTGACCGTTCAGTGAAAGTTCCAAAATGGGAGATTAATGATGTCCTTATCTGGGTCGGAGAGTTTATTTTCCATGTTGATATCATAGTTCTAGAGACTCAACCTGTATCCAATCATAGGGTTCAAACTCCTGTTATCCTAGGGCGACCATTCCTTGCTACTGCCAATGCCATCATCAATTGTAGGAATGGGTCCATGAGGTTAACCTTTGGGGACATGACTAGAGAAGTCAATGTCTTCAACTTAGAAAAACAACCTCGTAAGATAAGAGACCAAACATTTGAGGTAAACTTTGTTGAAAATAATTGTGATGAAGAGAGTGAAGGTATAGAAGATGAGTCGCTGTTTCTTAATGAATTATTTAAGAATGAATGCGATTATCTTGATGAGAAGGCATATGTTGAAGATCCTAATGTTAGAGTACCATTTAAAAAGGAGAAATTTGAATTGAAGATCTTCACTTTCGATGAACCAACCAATGATGTATCGCATGAGAATATAATTCAAGAACCTCCGATTGACATACTCTTTGAAAACCTCTTCGAAGAAGAACTCATGTGTTTGGATGAACCAACTAGGGATCATTTGGTTAATTACACATTTCCTGGGGAAAGTGTTGACCTAAGCTTTGAGGAGATATATGAAACTGAGTTAGAATTCTTTGGCATTCATAATGAAGAAGTTTCAACTGAGAAGTGTGGTGGAGATAAATTTTTGAATAATTAATGTAGTAATATGAGGAAGAAACACCTTAAGAAGGTGAGACTGGGGAGGAAGAGAGCTAAAATAATAAAAAATTGGTCTCCCCACTATGCCCTATAAAGAGGACCCATTGGAATGATGGGAAGAGAGCTAGAGGGATGAAACCGAAAAAGAGCTAGATGTGGGAGAAACTTGATGTGGTACATATTTTGTATAATATATGCACCTCTTTTACATTTCATTTCATGCATCTATACATTTCATTTCATACATTGGGGACAATTGCATGAGATAAGTGTGGGGGAGGGCTCTAACATGACTAATATATAATATATACATATAAAAAACAAAGAAAAAATATATATATAATAAAAAAATAAAATAAAAACTTTTTGAAAGGTAAGAACAATATTTTGATATTTTTTTTGTAAGAAATTAAGTCAATTTTAAGGAATAGGAAAATCATAATTAGGATTTCTTACACTTGGTCAAAATAAGATGACTTGTTTGATTTTTAGGGTTAGGAAGAAAATTTGTGAAAGTAATTTAGTCTTAATCTTTACCTTGATGAAATATGCACACCTTATACACTTACACACTTAGGGTTAAAAAAAATAAAGACTCTTATGCCTTATAAAAAAAATAAAAATAAATCTAATTATTGATTAGCTAGGTGCTTTGGCCTAAGCAAGCCTTCGTATTTATGCAAAAGATAATTAGATAAGTTTGAAAAATATATATAAATCCTCTGATAAGCTGGGTATTTGTGCCTCATGAAGCATAAGTATTCACGCCTAAAATGGTACATTTTATAAATAAAAACCTTAATTTCGTGGCCTTGTCTGCTCGAGTGTTTAAGTCCTTAGGGTGTTTTCTCACCTGGTGCCCTAAAACTGTCCAGATTGGGTGTCACCGACTAAAGGCTCATTACATTGGCAGATTAGAAAGCCTAATAAAATTGAGGAATAAATTCTACCAAAAATAAATATAAATAAGGAATAGGAGTTAATGTTAAAGAACCCTTAGTCAAACTTCACAGTCACGATGGTGCATATGACTCAGGGTAAAGTAATAGATTAGAGGAGAAATACAATTTGACTCCTTACTTTGACTGATGACATGTTTTTGAATAGAGACTAAGTTTAGGAATGAAAAATTTGATATTCCTATAACTTATAGATTACTTAAACTCTCACAAATATACTTCAAATATTTTCTCTTTTCAAAATGCTTTCCAAAAATACTAAATTTTTCTCTTTCTTTATGGATTTTGTGGGTGCAATCCACTGAAAACCCTCACGAGACAAAACTCGTCCTCTAGGGGTAACCTAGAGGTTTAACGGCTTGTTGCACATGCTCAGTGCAATCGAGTGACCTGCGAAAGTGGTCTAATAATTGATTAGGATTAGTTTTAATATTTTGCTCGAGGGCGAGTAAAAGATAAGTGTGGGGGTGTGATCAGTCACCTATATTGCATATACATTGTCACATTACCATACTTTTTATCTAATAAATCATATTAATAAGTCTTATTCTTCTTTGTAAATGTAGGCCCATTGCTAAAAGAAAGGAAAGAGAAACAAGCCCAAAAGCCCATCAAATTCTGATTTAATTCAGAATAAATTCGAAATCAAGGAATCAGGACAAATCTTGGCATATCAGAGAGGTTGAAAACCGGTTGAAATGAATCTTCCCAAATCAAGCGGTTGAAGCCAACAATCAAAGGCTGTTTCGTCAAATCCTGGAGCTGAAACGAGAAAACCAGCAGAAGATATGAGCGAATCAACAAACCGGGGAGTCTCACCATTTGGGTGTGGCCACCTGGCCATACCAGGGCTGCGGAAATGCGACCCAAGCCGCGTTTTCGCGGCTTGGTTAGGGTTGTTGGGGGAGCATTTGCTCCCCCAATCTTCCTACGACCTCTCCCCTCTGGTTTTTCCCTATAAATACTATTTTCAACAGAGAGAAAAGAGCGAAGACTAGGATTAGAATTTTTGTTTATTCTTTAAGGTTTTAGGCTATTTGTTAGATAGTATAGAAGTTGTAACTTTGTTTTATAATTCATAGTTCAGATCAAATACCTGTGAGAGAGAGGAATTGAGTGCTTGTAACTTGAAGATTGAAGTGACATCAATACAAGGAACAAACTTTCTCTTCTTCTACTCCATTTTATGGTATGTCCTGCTTCATTTACTTGAATTATTTTTCATATTCCATGAGTAGCTAATTCCGTTTTCTGGGCTCACTATTGTACCTCTCTCCAATTCTTCTTCTTTTTGATTTTCATGAAAAGACCCAATGAATCATTTGCATGCCTAACTTAAGCCTTTCTTCTTGAAAGTGTTCTTGAAGGCACATGAGGATGGGTTTGGATGTTTAACTTTTACTTCTTTTAAAAAATGTCTCTTGAACTTGTTTTTATCTCATACTTGAACTTCTTGATGATTTAACATTCAATTCGAGATGATTTCTTAAAGAAAAGAGTTAACTTTTCCAACCATCTTATATGCTTTACTTCAAACTTTCAAAAATCAACCTTAAGTTTTGCCTAGGATCAAGTTGAGGCACTAAGGATTTCAATAGAAGAACAAATAGTTGAGTAGTGAGATAGTGAGCCCAGATTCTCTTCTTTATAAAAAAAAAACAACAGATCACTTTTCAAGCTTTATACAAAATTCACCTTTTCCAAAGCCTTTTTCAAATTTACAATTTCTCTTTTAATCACTTCCCTTCTCTCCATTCTTCTTTTCAACTAAAAAACGAGCACAATTCTTTGTTACTAAACAAAACGCCGAAAAGCTTTCATCGCATTCCTCCTCGTGGACACGACCCGTTAGCCCAAAGCTATACGGTAAATTTCTTTGCTCTTCATTTACAACCACCATACCAATTTTGATGCAATGCTATCAAGGAATATAGGTGGGAGCACACCACCTTGAGAATAGAGATTGTTTGGCTAACCGTATCGGTAACATCTCCTAGACAATTTGTTTTACTTTCATGTCTACATATTCATGTCGATAGCCTAGGCTCTCTTGATAGAATATCTATACTTAATGATTGGATGAATTGATTGTCTATCTCCATGTGTATGTGCTAGTTTTTGGCAATACAATTTTTTTGTCAATTTAGATTATTTGTATGTATCATGTTGTATATATTAAATGCTTACGTCGTTGATAACTTAGACTCAATTTGTTTTATCCTTGCTAAATGCCTATGAGTGTATTAAGTTATCATCTATGTTTGTATTTTAATATAAACAAATTGATGTGTTTTTGAAAATTTTCATATAGGTATTTAATCCATTTATCAAGCATACAAATAAGAAATCAATGAGCACTTCAACTCTTAGTCCAGAGGAATCATGAGGAGAAGTTCAGTGCCGTAAAGGGAATCCGACTTGTTCTTGTATAAATTTGCTTAATTGTGACTTAAATAATTTATGTGAATTTTTTTAAAAAGATTTAATGTATTTTTATAACATATTTGTAATGTATATATATAAAAAATTTGTATGTTTTCCTTTGACTATATCTTGTCTAAAATGATTCTACCTATTTAATAGATTTTTACTTATTTATTTAAATAATTTTGGTTAAATCTTCTTTATAATTTAAATTTTGAATTTGGTAAATCCCGATCGATTGTATAAGTCAGTCAGGACTTACTGGATTTTCTGGTCAACCGACTAAGTCTATTAGGACTTAATTTTTCGGTCGGTAGACCATCCTTTCGATTGACTTTGGATGATTTTTGTTTGTCAATCTCTCGGGTTTTTTCGGTCAACCGGGAGGTCGACCGAACTTTGGTAGCTGCTTATATTTATCGCTTTCAAAATTCTTCATCCTCTTCTCATTTTCCCCCTCTCTGCCGACTCCCCTCTCTAACCCCACTCCTTTCCTCAACCAAATTCTCTCTATTCTCTCTAAATTCACTCAAAAATTTCTGAAGATCTATTACATACTTCATCTACTCTTGATCAGAGAAGAAGTTTTTTGATTTCTCTTGGGAAAACTTCCCATCTTGATCTAGCTCAAATTCCATCTATTTTCTATTTAATTTCTGCAAATATTTTTACTTACTCCTAGTTTCTATCTACCTATTGTTGATTCACCATGTCTTCAAAACGTCCACGAACTGAAAAGACAGACAAATCCAAGAAACCTGAATCTTCTAGACCTAAATCCTTTTCAATGTTTGTCTCTGAAAATGCTAGGTACAAACATACAATTATATGCAAAATGCATATAATTTTTTGTCGTTCTCGCTGACTTTGAGCATCTCAATCTTGGTAGTATTCTAAGAACCAGTTCTCTGAAACTCTTTGTTACTATCAAAAAACAAATTTATCCCGAGCTTATCCAATTCTTCTATTCAAATCTTTCCTTCCATGATAATATCATCTGATCTCGTGTTAAAATGTTAACATTAACATCTCTCTTGAAGGATTCGCTCGAGTTCTTCATTTGTCTTGTGAGGGTGTGGATACTTTTATCATGAATTTTAATGATTTTGAGTACCTGACGGTGAGACTGCTCTCACCACCTCTCGTTTGCTTCATGATGATGATAACATAGCTCTAGTGAGGAACAAGGAGGTGAAGTATTACACGCTTTCCACCCAAGTTCTTGCCAAGATTGTGTTCTATAATCTCCTCCCAAAATTAGAAAAATATAGTCATGCCTGAGATTATGCTCCACTCTTAATATATTGCCTTCTAAAAGGCATTAGAGTCAATATCCCCAAACTCATCATCGATTTCATGCTTTATGAGGATCTCCTGATTTTGAGTAGGAATCTTCTTTTCGGAATGATCATCACTCGTCTGTTTAAATATTTCAAATTAAACTTTCTGGCGAGAAAGTCCTTGCTCTCCCTATCGATATTGATTGCACTCTCCTCAAGAGGATGCAAGCAGGCATTCGTGCTCATGCTCAACCCCCTCCAGTTCATCCTCCACCACAATTTGCTTCTAGTTCCTCCTCTTCATCCGCAAACCCATATGCTGTTATCTTGAACCAACTAGGTGATTTGTCTCTGAGCTCTACTGCTGCCACAGAGAAGATTTTGCAGGTCAGGAAGATCTTCGAAATGAATATTGGAATGACATGTCATATGTCCGCTCGTCTATCCGATACCTTCAGAGATGCAATGATGTTGGATTTTCTAGGAACTGTTGGCCCATTTCTATTCTTGATGGTTACTTTCAACCTCTTCTTGCTACGGGTCCTCCCTTTGATCTGTGGATTGCTCCATCTGATCCGTCAAAGGTGTATCATATGGTCGCTGATCCTCCTTTAGATCCTCATTTTTAGCCCGACACGAGCTTCATTGACGAGGAATATGCTTGACTTCCCAACCTTTTTGACGTTGAAGAAAAGGGGCGTAGAAGAAGAAGAAAGAAGGATGCTAGTTAATTTAGCTTTGGTCATTTTTTTTTGTTGTTTTTTAATTACGCTTAGTTTGAATATTTTTAAAAAAAAACTTTATGGCATTTTAATAATTTAGCACATTTTTGTAATATTTTGTTCTTGTGGACGCTATTATGTACTTGGTACATGGTTTGTATTTTAATGTTTTGTTGGTTTGGTATTTAATATGTGGACTATGATCTTGTTACATTACTCTTTTACTTTTTATATTAGTCTTGGGATATGGTTCATACGTGTGATATGGTTCATATGCGGGTTATGCAAATTTTTCTTTTTATTTATTCTTGTGCTGATTGTGATATTATAACATAGCTTTATATAGAATTCATTGTGTCATCATCCTTCATTTGGTAGGTTGGAGGTTGGATGGTTGGACGAAACCAGTTGTGTATACCCAAACTATATGTTCATATCTATGTATGCATGAATGCTATGCATTGAGCTTACTTAATACAAATCCTATAAGCATACTTTATCTATTGCATTGAACTTCAAATGAGATCTTTCAAATATGCACATGTTTAAGGGAAGCTTCACTTGAAGTCTCTTCTGATTTTATAAAATAACTTCATGAGTTTTGTCATCATTAAAAGGGAGAGATGATTGGCTTAAAGGCGTTTAACCCTAGTTTTGATGATGATGGAACTCATGAGGTTATTTTGTACTAATGCTAAATAAGTTTCAGAAAAATCAAAAGAATGAGTAGCTTTACTCAAGACTCACAAGTTTGAAAGTTATCATCTAAGAGATCCAAGAGCTCAAGTATCAAAGAACACTCATAAATCCCAAATCTGGTGTCAAGCTCAAGAGATGAAGAAGTTATAAGATGAAAGCTATTTAGAAGAAACTGTTTTTCTTTTTTAAATAATGTAAGAGTTAATTTTGTCAAAAACAAGATTAGAGGTTTGGATTGCTATAGAGATTCACACATATACACACACAAGAGTTTTAATATGTTTTTGTTTTTTAAACTATTGTAAAGAGTTTTGATAACTTCGATCGATTTTCGAAGCGGTATTTTGATTTGTAAAAGAACCATTAGAAAATGGTATTTACAGATTTACAAACAAGTTCTATATTTTATTTTTATGTGTTGATCTAGGATCATACATAGTGTTTCATAAATATTCATGAACATTGTTTTGTATCGCAGAATTCAAAGTATTTTAATGAAAAATCAAAAGAAAATTCAAAACATTTCTGTTTTTCAGTTTTGGCCTTGGACCGGTCGACTGGACTGTCGCCTAGGCAGTCGACCAAGCATCGACCAACATGCACGGTTGTGCACTTGTGCACTTCGGTTGACGGTGCTATGTTCGACTGAGAGACAATGTGTCTCTATTTATATCAGTTGACCGCCCGGCTGACTGATGTTGTCTAACAGTAAAAAAAATGACCATTGGCGGTTGACCAGCCGGTCGATCGTTGAGCCATTTCTGGCAGTATTTGACCCCAACGGCTATATTGTTAAGTATGGTTGATATGCTAATTAACAACGACTATTTTGCGTTTCTCTCTTATGTTTTGAACCTATATATATATATATATATATATATATTATATATATATAATATATATATATATATATATATATATTATATATATATATAATATATATATATATATATATATATTGTAGAAAAAGTTTAAGAATCTTTGCTAATATTTTTACTTAACATTTTCAAGTTTTTTAGAGAAGATTTTCAAAAAAAAACTTTTTGAGCCAAAATTCAATACAAGATTTTCAAAGCCTTGTTTCTCCACTCGACATTCTTCAAAGCTTTACTTACATCAATCTCAGAGCTACAAATCCTTATCTTGGTTATAGGATTGCATTGTGAGCTATTTGGTGATCGAGAAGAAGATCACTCCTTTGTTGTATTCATGTTATAGAGGTTGCGGTCTCAAGCGAGCTTGTGAGTTCGTGAATGTAAGGTGTTTGGGGCTCCGAGTGAGAAGGTTTGCAAGTCCGAGTATTCGAGTGAGAACTTGCAGAGAGGTGATCTTGCGGGATCAACTAGAGTGGAAATCCTTCTTTGAGGTGCAGGCGGGGACGTAGAGTAGTGACTTGAACCTCAAAATAAACACTCGTGTTTGCAATTGCTTTTCTCTCTCTTTTTCTATCTCTACTCACTCCTCTAATTCATTGTGCAATTACTTTGAAGTGTTTTATTGCTCTATATTGCTTATTTTGATAGCTAGTTTTTATTCCTCATTATTTACCATATTTCTATAGCCATCACTATTCAACCCCCTTTAGATGATTTCAGTAATCATATCTATTCTAGACTTAAAGTCTAACTACCTTAAGGGTCAGGTGAGTGTTTATAAAACTCCTAATTCATTAAGTCATTGTTTTGTTAGATTATCACTAAATTACTTCTTTTTTGTGTTAACTGGATATAACATGTAGATATAACTGGATATAACATGTAGATATACATGTTTGTTATACCTCATGAATAATGGGATACTTAAAATAAAGGAAATTATATATGTTCAAAGGGATAAGTAAAGGATGATTAATTAAGTGTGCAAATTCATCAAGCTCTTGGTTTTTGATAAATTATGTATTATGATGTGGGTGTTGGACTATTAATGTTAATTATATGATGCACATGATAGAAATGAACCATGTTGTGTAAAGAAGTAAAGAGTCTTGGCTTGATATATTATATAGAGATAGATATATGTATACATATATGTATTGTGAATATGTAGGTATATGATTGATTATATTTGATGCTTGAATATCATAAATTGTGGATGTATACATGAGAATCGAATGTGTATATATACAAAATGTTGTTATTTCGTTTTGTTATAAAAGAAAGGACCGGGCGAGAGCCGGTGGGTATGAAGACAGAGCATGGACTTGTGTATCATGATATGAAGGAAGGGGTCGGGTGAAAGCCGGTCGGTATGAAGATGGGGTATGAAATTATGCATTGTGATATGAAAGAAAGGGTCAGGCGGGAGCCAGTGGATATGAAGATGGGGTATAAGACTGCATGTATGATACAGAGTAAAGAAGTTATTTATCCAATATGATCAGTGTTGTATGCTTATCCTTGATGCAGGACTTTGAAATCTTACTTTATTATAAAAGAACATTATATATATATTTGGTGTGTGAATGTGTAAGAGTTTATCCATGAAGTACTCCTAGCATGATACGATTATTGATATATAATATGTTTGTGATACAAGTATTATCTGGATGTATAACTATTTTATAATTTAGTTATTGTGGGTGTTGTTCCATCAAGAATGGTATAATGGTATACGAGATAACATGTTTAATATGAGTTGTGTATACATAAGATAGATTTGATAATAAACTATAAGTAATTAGAAGTGCATGTATTATACAAGAAAGAAATCAAGTAAGTCAAAGAGTCATTGACCGAAGGAGTCAGGCCGTTCCACAGACTATAGAGATAGTTGGGTGACTATTTACCATGATATATTATTGACTTCCTGTTTCTCTTCTTCATCCGCTGTCACTTTTGTTATTTTAAGAAGAGCATGCTTCCTTTTACTCTAACATGTATATCATTTTCTTGATTTTCTTTTGCCTATACTTATTGAGCTGTCGAGTTTACCCCTCCTAGTTTCATATTTTAGGTCGCGACAAATGTGGAGGCCAAGCTTCAATATATGGATGTTGTGTTCAGAATTTGCAAAATAGTGAAAGTATTGTAGATATAATTATATATTACTTGTTAAGTCTCTTGTTGTACATCCTCATAGCCTTATTCGATATGTACTTGAAACATATATTATATTTGTCAGAAGTATTTATGTAGAGATTAGTTAGTTTATGATGACCATGATTAGTTGGAGTCATAATAGTTCTGCGTTATACTGTAGATGTCGAGAGGGGTACTCTTGAGCGTGTATTTATTATGTTTCACATAATTAGACGATGTCAAGCCAAATATTATTATGATTGCGTAAATGATTACTAAGTTTAGTTTATGTGTTGGGATTGAAAATAAGTAGACTGATATTGGCCGAAACTATTTAAGGTTTTATATTGTATCAGGTCAGATCAGTATTTACAAAGGGGGTGCTGCCGAAATTTTAAAGAATTTGGAGATAATTTATAATTTGTTGTTTTAAAAATGTTTATGTTAAATGAGGATATTAGAATCTGGGACCGTTATATATATACTGCGTGTGAATAATGTTAACTCTGTGTGCTATATTGGATAACATTGTATCATGACAGACTCTTAATTATAGAGGACTGCTGAAATTTTTAATAAATTGGAGATAACTGCGAATCTCATTTTTGTGTATGCTTCATTTTTATATGGTCAATTTTGGTGCATGCTTCATTTTTATAACTGTAGATATGAATCTGAATGTATACTGTGAATCTAAATTTGAATCTTATATGTATGAAATTTTAAAAAATAAATTAATTTTTTCAAACAATAAATAAAGTTTTAACGTCGGTTCTCAAGGAACAGATGCTAAAAAACTTTTAATGTTGGTTCCTTGAGAGCCGATGTTAAAGCTTAGATTTTAATGTCAGTTCCAAGCGAAACTGACGTTGAAAGCTATGACCTTTAATGTCGGTTCTGTTAAAAGTTTGCTTTTATCGTCAGTTCCTTAAGGAACCGACGTTATAAATCTATTTATAACGTCGGTTTTTTTTTTTTTAAAATCGACGTGATAGGTCATATATGACGGCGGTTTTAAATCACCATCATATACCTTAGAGTTTTATGACTCCTGGGTACAAATCGATTGTAAGGACATGTTTAAAGTCAAATTTTAACCGCTATTAATCATGTATTCTGTACTAGTATTATGCTTGAGCTCTTGACTCAACAGGTGTTAGCTTGAAGAAGCTAAACACCAATTAAGAACTTCATTAATATCTGAGGCTTAATAATACAAGATCATTAGTACTATAATTCATCATAAAAAAAGAGTGGTGGGCCTTTGGCCCAACAATCTCTCCTTTTTGGTGATGACAAAACTCAAGAAGTTTATATGCATGGATTAGTGAAGAGCTCACTTAAAAAAAAAAAACTCCCTCTTAACTCATGCATAAAGACATAAAGATATTCAATAAAGAAGCCCTACATCAAGTAAGCAAAAATATATGCAAAACATAAATATACATATATAAACACCAAATTTCTTTCTCCCTTTTGTCAATTCATCAACAAGGTGGTAAACAATGCAAAGTAAGTTTATATGTGATATAAATTCACCATTAGGATAGCCGATAAGTTAACTCCCTCTACATACAAGTAATATATGGAGAAGAGATAACTAAACTCTAACCCACATAAGCATAATATATAATATATAGATGGAAATGTTAAGCTTCCCCAATACATGTGTACCATATAGAGAAAAGAGGTCAAGCTATTTTTTATATAATACACTTATCATAAATCTATATATAGAAGGATGTTAAACCCCTTGCATATAGATAACAAAAATCAAAACAATTTCGTATGAAATATACGTGTGTAGAATTGAAGTCAATTGAAACCAAAATAATAGATATTTTTGAAACCAAATGTAAATTTAAAAATAATTTTAATAATTTAAACATGGATATTTTTAAACAAACATACCAATTTACAAACAATAGATACCAATTGTAATATTCATACCAATTGAAATAAAAAAATCAATTTTCCATTATGTAAACACTTTGGATACCAATTGAAACCGAATACTAATAGAAATTTAAAACACACCAATTGAAAGAAATTTTCTCCCTTTTTGAAACACAAACAAAACAAGTGCATAAACTTGTTAAAAATAAAATAATTGTATTTGAAATGAAATACTCATTGAATTAAAATCAAGCTTAGTATGTGACAATTGTGCTATTAAGAAATATATATGGACATTGTTGAACATGATCAATCAATTAATTCATATATATGTATGAATATCAATACAACTTGAATACCAGTTGAAATTTAAATCAATTGAAACTTAAGGCACATATATATATGGATAAATATGAATGAGTACACAAAAATTAAATACTATGTGAATCATGAGTATAACTCATTGTTATTATCAACTTACATGCAGTTGTAAAAAATTAATTAAATAAATTATACAATGCATGACTAAAAATCATATATATAATAATAGTATCATCAATTAGGAATATACATAAAAGCAATCTTGAGATGAGTACTCAAGTATCAATGTCATGAGAATCAAGTATGTATCTCATTGCACCAATCAAGCATGCATATATCATATAGATTAATCGAGTATATGAAGTATATATGCACATGCACCCATCCAACCACCCACTAAGGGTAGACATTTTCAAAAATAGTTAGTTGAAAATAGCTGAAAATAATTTAAAATACTACCGTGTCTAAACAAATTATTTCAAAGAATTGCATATATAAATGCAAGAATCATCAAAACTAGGATATACACATATAAGTAAAATAGAATTGAGTACACAATATATGAATCATGTTACGCACAATATCAAGAGTGTATCTCAAAAGTTATATAAAATATATCATATGTTCTAATAGAATATATAATCAAATAAAAACAACATATGCTTATAAGTAACAAATTAAAGCATATCTAAACTAAAGTGGAGGATAAAGATAGTTACCGATACCGATAAGACTAATATTCATTTCTCCAAATCAAGATGGTCATTCCGCCTAAACTCCTTGATAGCGATACATTAAATTTATTTATCCATCAAGCTCTAATAGACATCCACCACCAAGGCACTAAAACTCTCTCACGTTTGGAGAGAGCCCACCCTATATCAAATACAATTGACCTGGACTTTGGTACCTATATCTTTTTGAGTCCTTGGATGTTAGGATTTCTATCTCAAACATTTTTATATGAAACATTTAACTTATCAAAACAAAACTTAGTAAGGTGACCTTTGCGGTCACGATGTGAATAATGATGTATATGGGCATACTTTTGAGTATGATATGTATGTGCATGCTATGTAGCATGTGCATGAATATTTGAAGTTTGTTTCTTTTGAAACAAGAATTTCAATTTCTTATAGTCAAAAGCATATTGGCTCAAGGTTAAGCCCAAACAATCAACTCTATTTTTTAGAGCACAAATCTCATTTTTATCAAACGAAGAGTTTTAGCTTTAAATGAAACTATATAAGTATCAAATCCTTTCTGATATTTTCAAGAGAAATAGATAATTTTTCTTTTTCCTTTGAAACCAATTTCAATTGATTTTGCAAAAACTCATTTTCTTTCTTTAATTTTGAAAATTTCTTTTTAAGCAAATCATATTATCGAAAAGTTGTTCAAATGATTCTCCTAACTCATCAATGCTAAATCATCATAATCTAAATTAGATTCCAAGTTTACCTTAAGGGGGTCATCCCTTGGACCATGAAGCATATGTTTGCGGAATTAGTCTCACATTTGGATTCATTATCTGAATCCCAAGTGGTGGCTTTGAATGCTTTCTTCTTGCCTTTTCTTCTTGGTCACTTCTCTTTCACTCTTGTTGTACATTCTTCTCATGTTCTTCACTAGGAGAGTGAGTTCTTCATCTTCTTATTGTTCATCTTCGAAGGTGGTAGGAGTGGCAACACAATTCTTCTTGTGTTCTTTGAAAGAGGCCTTGAATGCAACACCAATTTTCTTATGTGGCTTACGATCTTTTCTTACATTCATCTCTATTTCATGGGTCTTCAAGTTCCCTATGAAAGCTGTGAAATCCATTTCCTTTTTGTTATTAAGCTCTTTTAAGATGGTAGTTTTTGCCTCTTAAGATTTGAGAACTGCTCTAAAATCTTTCGCACTTTTGATCATTTGAAATGAGATTGTTGGTCCCGAGATGATGCTAATTGTAGGATACGTCAACACTCAAACAAAGATATTAGCGTTAAATATAAGAACTTGCAAGTAAGGAAATTAAATCACAGAAAAGATAACAAACGCAAACATAAGTGATTTATCCTGGTTCGGTCCTTGTGACCTACATCCAATCCCCAAGCCACCCGCTTGAGATTTTCCTTTATCCTTTGACTTTGTACACCCAAAATCAACACCTTGTATACCACTTGACAAATCCCCTTTGCCAAATGTATACAACTCTTCTTACAAACCAAGAAGACGACAACACCTTGTACAACCTCTCTTCAACCCGAAGATGCTCTTGTACAATGCTCCTATTTGAGTGATTACAAACAATTCTATAAGCCTTGAATCTGTATGTGATCGTGAACAAGGGCTCTTATAGGTGAACTCTCAGAAATCTTCACTATAGAGTAGGAATTTGAATGAAGAACTGAAAGTGAAAACAGTTTTCTGAAAAACAGATTTTTCAACAATTTTTGGGTAGAAAACTATTGATTTGAATTGGCATTTTTAGCCTAGGACAACATACCTATTTATAACTGAAATCTATAGTCAGTTAGGGTCAGTTAGGGTAGTTATCAGGACAAATTTGAATATTAAAAACGTTAGATAAAACACCAGAAAACAGAAACTGTCTAACAGTCAGAACTGCTATTAGTCGACTTAAGATATGGGGTTAGTCGACTAAGGTATTGATATTTGCCAATATTATTCGACTACAAAAGTGGGCAAGTCGACTAGGACATGACTGAAACAAAAAGACATGTTTCTGAAAACTGAAACTAGTCGACCAGAATAAGTTGTCAGTCGACTAGGCCAAGTATTAGTCGACTATAAGGACTGTCAAGTCGACTAATAGTGCATGCAAGACAGAAACAGAAAGTTGGTATGCATCTTGAGGCAAACTAAGTCGACTATAGTTAAAGAGTTAGTCGACTATAGTTGTTATTAGTCAACTAGTCAAGTCTATAAGTCGACTAATATGACTAAGATGTGTATGTGTATTCAAGGCTTTTAACATTCTAATAAATATTACATACACATCTATAGCCACTCTCTTTGGAAGTCTTGATCATGCAGAACTCTTGAATAAGCTTGTAAGATAGAGCTCCAATGATATGTCTTCACAAATGTATCATCAAAAGCAAGTTCCAATATTCTCTCCCTTTTTGATGATAACACTTTGTGTGCACAAATACTCCCCCTGCAGAGAATATGTTATATGTTCTTCCCATGCAGAAAATATTTCTCTCCATGCAGAAAACAGGTTATAACAGATATAGAAAACATGTGTTCTCCCCCCGCAAAAAATATATCATAACATATATATACATATGATAAATATTTGAAATTTTTTCTTATTAAACTTTTTATATGGTACCTGAAAGATAAACATTAGATGGTACCAATCATAATAAGATCAAAGCATTAACCTTTAGGAGACCAAACCCAATTTGAATTTGGTTTTCATCTATTAGTATACACATAATTGTATGAATTACATATATCATGTATGTATGATGCAATATAAGTATTTTTATCAACAATGCTTAACTTTTTATGAATCCATATGAACTTGTTCTTAATTCTTTTTGAAATATCGGTATTTCTTTTCACAGACGAATTATATGGATTACTAACATATGTAGATTTTTCAAAAAATCCAAGACCGTAATGATTATGTGACATCTTTTGATATGATAAAAATCATTTAACTTTTCTTTTCCTTGATTAATTTAGTCACATTTTTCAAAATTTCTTCATATTTTATTTTGAAACTCGATATGTCTTTATTTAAAACATAATTCTTTCATTTAAGACATAGTTTCTCTTTTCAATAAAACATTATTTTAAATAAATTCTCATTATCTTTTTTCAATGATGATATCACTTTTTAAAAATCATCTTTTTGAGAATTTAGAAGAAATTTGAGAAGCATAACAAGAATTTTCTTTGAAAAGTTTTTCATTTTCCTTTGTCAAAACTTTATTCTTTATCTTTTCATTCTTAAGATCATTATATAATTCATGAAATGCATCTAAAAGTTCAGTATATTGTACCTCATCTTCTTCTTGGGCCATAAATCATATGTTGGCATGTTCAGTGGCTTCTTCTTCATCAGAGGAAGAGGAATCACTATTTTCCCATGATGCTTGGTAATCTTTCTTCTTTCTGAACTTTTTGCTCTTGAATTTACCTTTATTTTTTAGCAATGGGCAATCCTTCTTCATATGGCCTGTTTTATTACAATTAAAACATTTAAACTTACCTTGCTTCAAGAACTTTTTGAATTTTCTTGAAAGCATTGTCATCTCCTCTTCATCGTTATCTGAGGATGCATGGAAGGCAAGTTCTTTCTTCTTGAATTGTTGTTCATCCTTCTTTCTATCTTCGAGTTGCACTTCATATGCCATTAGATTACCAATAAGATTTCTAATGACATTGTTGAGAGATCATTCGCTTCTTCATTGCAGTTGTCTTCTTCTCCCAATCTGATGTGAGTGCACGAAGGATCTTGCGAACTTTTTCGACTTGGGTGTATTCCTTTCCAAGGGATGCTAAGGAATTTGTTATGTCGGTGAACCTAGTTATCATTTCTGAAATTATTCCGTTCTCCACCATTTTGAAAAGTTCAAACCTGTGGACAAGAATAGAAATTTTAGATTCTTTAACCTTATTTGTGCCTTCATGTGTTACCTGTAGAGTGTGCCATATTTGATTTGCAGAAGTGGCTATTGACACACGGTTAAATTCTTCTTTGGTTAAGGCACAGAATAAAACATTCATCGCTTTGGCATCAAGGTTCGCATTCTTCTTTTGATCATCACTCCAAGTAGTGTAGTTGGTAGTCGGTTTGGTGTACGCTGCTTCTACTATGTTCCATAATTCGTAGTTGAGCGATTGCATGTAAATCTTCATTCTATATTTTCAGTAGTTGTAGTTCGATCCATCGAATAGCGGTGGACGTTGTGTAGAATGTCCTTCTTGAATTGTGATGAAGGAAACTCCGTTGCCATCCTTGTATGTTGTTGACTCGGTATGCAGGGCTCTGATAGAGTATGCTGGGCCGGGCTCTGATACCAATTTTGGTTCCGAGATGATGCCAATTGTAGGATCTAAAATACGTCAACACTCAAACAAAGATATTAGCGTTAAATATAAAGAACTTGCAAGTAAGGAAATTAAATCACAGAAAAGATAACAAACGCAAACACAAGTGATTTATCCTAGTTTGGTCCTTGTGACCTACATCCAGTCCCCAAGCTACCCGCTTGAGATTTTCCTTTATCCTTTGACTTTGTACACCCAAAATTAACACATTGTATACCACTTGACAAATTCCCTTTGCCAAATGTATACAACTCTTCTTACAAACCAAGAAGACGACAACACCTTGTACACCTCTCTTCAACCAAAGAGACGCTCTTGTACAATGCTCCTCTTTGAGTGATTACAAACAACCCTATAAGCCTTGAATCTGTATGTGATCGTGAACAAGGGCTCTTATAGGTGGACTCTCAGAAATCTTCACCATAGAGTAGGATTTGAATGAAGAACTGAAAGTGGAAACATTTTTCTGAAAAATAGATTTTTCAACAGAGTTTTTGGACAGAAAACTATTGATTTTGAATTGGTGTTTTTAGCCTAGGACAACATGCCTATTTATAGCTGAAATCTATAGTTAGTTAGGGTCAGTTAGGGTAGTTATCAAGACAAATTTGAATACTGAAACGTTGGATAAAATACCAGAAAATAGAAACTGTCCCACAGTCAGAACTGCCATTAATCGACTTAAGATATGGGTTAGTCGACTAAGGTATTGATATTTGCCTATATTAGTCGACTACAAAAGTGGGCAAGTCGACTAGGACATGACTGAAATAAAAAGACATGTTTTTAAACTGAAACTAGTCGACCAGAATAAGTTGTTAGTCGACTAGGCCAAGTATTAGTCGACTATAAGGACTGTCAAGTCGACTAATAGTGCATGCAAGACAGAAACAGAAAGTTGGTATGCATCTTGAGGCAAACTAAGTCGACTATAGTTAAAGGGTTAGTCGACTATAGTTGTTATTAGTCGACTAATCAAGTCTATAAGTCGACTACTATGACTAAGATGTGTATGTGTATTCAAGGCTTTTAACATTTTAATAAATATTACAATACACATCCAAAGCCACTCTCTTTGGGAGTCTTGATCATGTAGAACTCTTGAATAAGCTTGTAAGATAGAGCTCCAATGATATGTCTTCACAAATGTATCATCAAAAGCAATTCCAACAGAGATTACCTAAAGAAACTAGTCCATAAGTAATAGTGAACCAGGTAAACATTTGATCAATAGATTCACTATTAAGCATATAAAAACTATCATATTGTGACTTAAACAAATCAACTTTTGCTTTCTTATACTTGTGAAGTGCCTTCATGTGTAGTGATCAAACATTGCCATATATCATAGGCCAATGTGCAGTTGATAACTCGAAATAGATTATGATCATTGAGTGCTTGCATTAATCCATATGATGCATTTGTATTGGCTTCATATCTTTATTGGTGCTATCAGATCAAGTGTCATTATCACCAAATGTGGGTTCAACAAAAACTTTTGTAATATCTTTGGCCACTTTACTTTCTTGTGATTTAAGGAAGAAAGTCATCTTAACTTTTCAAATAGGAAAGTTGAAACTATCAAACTTGGTTGGACAATCAATAGATCTATTGGCCATGTGTGTAAACAAGAAATGTGACTAGCAATAATAATGATCACTCTATGGTGGTTAAACTAAATATGAAGAGCACCAAGCTCTGATACCAATTGAAATCACCTAGAAGGGGGTGAATAGGTGATACGCTAGTCATGCGTAGAATTTAAAACTAAATAATTACTAAAACTATTACCAAATATTTGCCAAGAAGTGAAGCCAAATTCCCTGTGAAGGGCACTAGAACTTCTTAAGATTCCTCTTAAATAAGAGTTAAGTTGCTTTAATAGTCTTCTTGATTCAAACAAGTTTAAGCATACAAACTATATCAAAAATAAAGATAACTACTATGAGCAATTACCAATCTCTCGCATGTATAGCAATTAAGCACAAGTGATATCAAGCATGTAATGATAAGCACAATATAAGCATGCAAGATATATAAACAAGTGAGTAGAGTAGAGAGATAGAGAGAAGGCATTCGAGGTTCGAGCAACTTGCTCTACGTCTCCGCCTTCACTGCAATGAAGAATTTTCACTATAGCTCGATCCCATAATATCACAAATGCTAAAAGTTCCCTCAAGAACTCTTGAACGCACAAGTTCCTCACTCGGTGCTGCAACACCTACAACATGAGCCTGCAAGCTCACTTCAAGGCCGCTTCTCTGAAGGTATAAGAATTTTCAGCACAAAAATCAATTCCCAAAACTTGTTTTCAAAAACTTTTTTCAAAACTCAAAAACTTGAAGATAGGCTTGAAAACTTTGAAACCCTTTGTTGAATAGATGTAAATGATTAAAGCCCAAAAACTATGTTGTTAGGGTCATGAACAATACCCCTATTTATAGGATTAAAAATAGCAATTAGAAAATTCAAATCTAAAAAATTAACACATAAAACACATTTAGATTGCAATCAAACAGTAAACGGTTTAATACTGCTATCGACAACCCAAAGGCAATGTAGATAGCACAGTATGCAACGACTCTCTAATTTTAGCTGTTGCAAAGCTCTGCCTGTCGACAACTGAATGGTATTGTCGACAACACAACTGATATAATGTGTATCAACTTTTGACAGTTGCCTTCGACAGTTGAAAGCAAGCCATAAAGCTCTAATATCAAGCTCTCTATAAAATGCTGTCAATAGCCTTCTCATTAGGTCTGTCGATAGCTCAGTCATCAGAGTTGTCCATAGAATAAAAACATAAACATATACTTTTGTTCTTTTATATAAATTCATTTTAATACAAAATAAATTTCTATAAAGTCCATAAAATAAGTTCAGATAAATATATTTGAGCACAAATATGTGGAATTAAAAAATCAACACATATTTCAAACATGTGAACTTCTTTTTGAGATATAAAAATTATTTTGAAATAAAACTTGATTTTCTAAAATGAGCAAACATAACAATGTAAACCAATTAAACTGAAATCTAATAAACTTGATCTTAAAAGCTAGTAACAAACTTTTGTGTGCGTGTGTATATATAAGCTTGAGCAATCAAAACTAAATTATACTTTACAAAAATTCTAAACTTATAACTCTAAACTCAAGTCTTCTTCTTAATGTGATCATTCTCTCCATCTTGATTTGATCCAAACTGATTCTTTCGAGCTAAACTCCTTCTTGAGCTCTTAATGTGATATTTATGCTTGAGCTCTTGACTCTCTTGAAGAAGCTAAACCCCAACTAAGAACTTGACTAATATCTGAGACTTAAATAATATAAGATCTTTAGTACTATAATTACATGAGTTAATCATCATCAAAACTACAGTGATGAGTCTTTGGGCCAACATATCCTAGTGGACGAGTGTTGTCTCGTGAGGGTTTGCAGTGAATATACCCACAAAATTCAAAGAAAAGAACATAGAAAGATTAAGAATTAAGGATAAAGAAAAATAAGAATAATTAAAAAATAAATAAAGAGAAAAATGAGAAGAAAGAAAAGGAAAATATTTTTATTCAACAAGAATCACTAGTAAATACGATCATTAGTTTCCACACAGTAATCATTTTCAAGTCAATCTCCTCTCAAGAAATCCAATCATCTATTCTTAGAGACTTTAAATCT